>BMAO01000021.1:0-38136 GCA_019973975.1 Trichonephila clavata
ACCCCTTGCAAGGCGTCATAGATCCCTGGGGGTCCATATAGACCACTTTGAGAATCACTGATCTGAAAGATGCTATGCAGTGGAGCCGATTCATGTTAAATCTTTCTTCCAAGGCTCTAAATTCTCTTGTTGACGTTGTAAGAAAGTTTTGAGCGTGAGACGCGAGTCGTGATCCAGAATTGCGAGGTCGGTTTCCAATCGCCTTATTGTGCTCAGTGAATCTTGTTTTCCTTTGTGTTAATTCGTCTGTATATCAATTATTACATAGGCAATAAAATATTTTCCTCACTTTATGCACGTAGTGTTGTATCCCATCATTATCACTCACTAGTTCGATAAAATTGGAAATTCCGATTTTTTAAAGCTAATATCTCTCTCTCGAATAACCACTTTTTTATATGTATTTTAAATATTAGCAATTATTTGATACGTTTTATCGTATTAATTTTTTTTAAAGATATATTAATATTGGTTGAAAATTCAATAATTAATGTTACAAAATGCGCGTTTAATTTAGTTAGGTTCCCTTAACTTATAAAAATTGAATCCATTTTATCATTTTCCATACATTTTATCTACATATAGAAATTTAAATTTGTTTTCCATTTTATGCGTGCAATTCAAAAGAATTTATTCTATATTAATACTTAATCATTTTCTTAATGATCTAGTGCAGCTGTCGCCACCCTTTAGAACTTCAAGGCCTATTAAATGTACAGTTTTATATTTGGCGGGACACTAATATAACTTATTACTATATAGCGGACCACTATAACTATATTGTTACTTATTTACGAATCTGTTTTACATTTCCATATAATTGAAAAGAAATTTCACGAAAAGCAAGAACAAACCAGCTACGCAATGAAATGGGGTTGCCGCTCTCACTTTCAAATATCATTGGGTACAAAATATACAGTCGCTAAATAAGCATAAAATTAATAAAATATGAATAAAATTTATAAGATAAAAATAATAGCAGCAGTAGTAGCACTAGTGAGTTTGAGAGTCATAACCTGGAACATTTTTAATGGGCTGCACATTGGTAACTAAGCCTTTGCAGACACGGCAGATATCCAATTGTGAGAGCAATTTCATGGTGGCTCCATCTAGTGATGGCCATCGCTATCAAATTTTGACGCTTGAATTAGTTTTAATTCCCCAGCCGGGATCGTATCCGCATCCTTGGGCTTACGAAGCGCGCACTCTACCTCAAAGGGAATCATAAAACAATCTCTAAGCATTTCATAAAATACTGTCATAAATAGCGTTTATCAGGAAGCTTTCAACTGGAAAAGAAGTCGAATTAGCATTAACTTAAATTAAGGAAAACAAGTAATATAAAAAAAAGTTTAAGTCAATTCCTACTTTGAATGGATGAGTAGAAAGTATTTTATTAACGATTGAAAATTTGAACAAGATATATATATATATATAGGAGAGGAGAGGAGAGTGAACTAACAGTAGGAATCGAAAAAAGAGCATGATTTGTCTGCATTGTTGTAACAATGCACACCCGGTTTGTCTGAAAAACCAGCTGTCGATGCCAACTTTTGTCTTTGTTTTAGCAGTTACATTGTTACAACAATGGAGACGAATCTTCCTTGGCGTCGAAAACTGGTAATTAATTAAATTAATATTTGAAAAAACTATATTATAATATATGAAGTGTCATATCCACTACAAGTTTAAAAAAATTTATTTGAACTTGATTGGATGAATGGAAAGTATTTTATTAACGATTGAAAACTTGAACAAGATAAATATATAGAGAGAGAGAGTGAACTAATAGTAGGAATTAAAAAAATTATCAACTATCTAAAACGATAGAACACTCTTTCATTAAACTACCGTCAACGGTATCGAAACAATACAGAACACAAACCTTATTGCCAAAATTAAAAATTAACTCTTGGACGAATACTTTTTTTAATGATTCGTTTAAATAAGAATTACTGCAAATTACTAATTTTACTGCAAAGAACAATTGAATTAATACTACTATAAACAACATAAATACGGTAATAGTTTAAAATGTCTAACGTTCTCCGAAAACTACATAAAGTTCTCAGACTACATCGTCAGAAGAAAAGTTTATACCATGAAACCATGTGACGAAAAATTACTTCACCATTAAATTTTAAAGAAATCCAAAAGGGGTAAGCCTAAAGCTATTAATGAATAGTTTGGCTCCATTAGCACAGCGAAAGTTGTGTTCTAGTTTTCCGAGATAACGCACAATCCATTATACCATTAAAAAAGTTACCACAAAGGACGCGAAGAAAAAGAGACAAAACTTCGCCAAAGGCCAAGAGTTTAAAATATCATTTAAAAACTTATCAAGCACGAACGCTTTTTAATCTTGTATCTCATATCCAGATCAAATATCCAGAAAATTACTTTTTATTTCGCAACTTTTATTGCACCCCTTGCACATTAATGTTATTTTTTATTCTTATATTCATCGATATTTCCAAAGTATCTATTTATAGCGATGATAGTTTAAAAACAAACTAGTACAGAATAATAATAATAAAATGAAAATAAAAAAAATAGTTTATAAATCAGTAAATTACGCTTGACGTCGGAAACCAGTACGTGTAAAGATAAAAATTTCTGACATTAATCCGTCTGGAAGTTTTTTACTACTTTGAGTTGTTTCTTTCCTGTAGGGAAAGGAATAATTGTCTGCAACAAAGTAACAAAAATAGTTAACATTGAACCAAAACTTGAGGCGTGCAGTTGGAGTTCACCTTGTTAAAGAGATTATGCAGATGAATTTCTTGTGTGCATATTCGATCTATTTTATGCGTTATATTTTAATCTGTATCACTAAACTGATGTATATTGTTTATATTTTTTAATGATGGGGAGCTTAAGGTACAGGAAAAATGTATCGGTTTAAATAGAAAGGGAAAAAAGTATACATAATTTTCGTTTTTAAGAGGACACAATACGTTTCAATTGACAAAAATCGGTCAAAAAAATCAAATATATTTTTTTTAGTCTAAATTATTCTTTATATACTTTTCTAAAACCTCACAAAATTTGAAAGTTCTAAACTTAAAAAACACAGAATTTTGATAGCTTTTACGTTTGTTTTTATTCACATCCCTATGGCAAATAAAATCTTTAAACTGACTTATCTCAGAAAAGTAAAATAATTAGTTTGTCTTCATTTAAAATGCTAAGGCTTTTTTTTCTATTGTACCTAATGCTTTGAATTTTTTTATACCTATTGCTAAAAGTACATGTAACAAAAGTTGGTATGCATTTTTGTATCAAAGCGATACTTATTTTTTAAAAATAATTAAACTCAGATTTTATAAATTTTTTAAGGAATTTTCAAAAAGCATTCATAAAAGGAAGCATTGTACAAATACCAATCATGCTTTCGCAAAACCCATACCAACTTTTGTTATACATAGTGTGGCGTACTTGTAAATCAAATTTCATGTGTGTACGTAAATTTTTGTAGGAGGCGTAGCATTTTAAAATCACTTCACAAACTTTTTTCCTTAAGAAATTAAATGGTCAGCTTTTTATGAAATTTTGAGCAAAAAATTTGTTTTATATAGTATACACACATAGGAGGCAACCAAAAATTTTTTGAAAACCCCCTTAAATTAAATTTTTTTGCGTAAATTGTACCATGTCCCTTTAATTTGTTCACAAAATAATGTTTATCTAATTGACAGCGCAGTAGTCAATTCCATCAATTGGTATTCTAGTATTTAAGAATTATATATATATATATATATATACACACACTCATGTCCATAAATTAAGGATAATGAAGTTCAGGCAAAGAAAGAGACAGAAGCAAAACAAATTTGACTTATTTGTAAAGTCTATTTATTAAACAAAAGGTAAAGAGCAAAAAAGATGCTGTATGTTTGACATAATTAATAAAAATTGCGATTTTTACTCCCTGGAGCAAATTTCAAAAAGAACCTATTTACAAAAAACAGTATAACATGGTTAGTATGATGGTTAATACGGAGTATGTCTCCCGGACGATGCAATACAGGCCTTACAACGCCTACGCATGCTGAGTATCAAATTATCAATCTGATCTTGGGGAATATTACACCACTCATCAAGCAATGCCCTCCGAAGTTCCGGTAGACAGGTGGGAGGGGGTTGACGGGCTGCAATTCGTCGGCCAGGCATATCCCACACATGCTCTATTGGATTCAAGTCCGGTGAGTATGCTGGCCAATCCATACGGGTGATATCCTCCGATTGAAGGTATTCGTCTACAATGTTTGCACAGTGAGGACGGGCGTTGTCATTCATAAACAGAAATTCAGCGCCCATGGCGCCCCGAAACAAACGTACATGTTGTTCCAGAATGACATCCCGATGGATGTGTCCTGTCATCGTTACACTCTGAACATGCCGGTCAGTTCTGGAACCAAGAATAATTCCTCCCCAAACGAGCCATCCTACCTCACCGTAACGGTGTCGTTTAATGGTGTTCTCTTGGTGGTAACGGGTACCTGGCGCTCTCCATATGAAAGTCCGGTGAGAATCAGACTGCAAACTAAACCTGGACTCGTCGGAAAACATCACACAAGACCACTGTTGCGGTGTCCACAATGCATGCTCTCTACTCCAGGTTAATCGCAGGCGACAGTGAGTTGCGGTAAGGGGAACACATCTGACAGGCCTACGAGCATATAGACCAATGTCCCTAAGCGTCTGTACACGGTCTGCCTTGAAACTGTCGTACCGGTAGCTGAAGAGAGCTGACGAGATAGTTCTGATGCTGTGCTCCGTCTGTTTCTTTTGGCAGTAACTGCCAAATACCGGTCCTCATTCGGCGTTGTAACTCGGGGCGACCTGTGCTGTAACATCTACTCACATTACCATCATCTTGGAATCGTTGCCAAAGCCTGGAGATGACATTCTGGGCGATTCCAAGTTCCTCGGATACTTCCAGCTGGTACGTCCACATTCCAGTCGTCCGATAATTCTACCACGTAAAAAATCATCCAAATGCTTCCTTTGTGCCATAACTATGCGGTTATTGCACTGAAAGGCTTTTAAAGCGCTTGTGAACAATTTTACTTCTTTGCCACCATTCCTTATATACCCTCTCTTACACTCTCGTCATTGTGACGTACTATCCGCGCCATCTGATGGTTTCCTGTAATTTGCATATTCTTCCCAAGATGTGTGTGATAATTCTACAGGTGAAATTTTTATTTTAGAGTTCAATTTCTGTGTGATTCTGAATTATGCTTAATTTATGGACATGAGTGTATATATATATATAATATCTTTCGGGTACTTACTTATTATCGCAACAATCGCCGAAGTTCAAGATAACTCGCCAAGTTGTCAACCCCAATTTCGCATACGCAGTACCCGCTGATTTGGCAATCGTGTGCTTCGTTTCATATAATGTAGCCAATAGGTTGCGATTTTTCATAAGTACTACTTTGTTTTTGTTCCTAGTAATAATTTAGCATTAATGATGGTAGTGCAACTATGGAGTATGCAAAACGGGATCGCCATAGGATCCGACACCCTCAAGGAATTGTTTCTCAAAAGAATAGTTGTCACTAATGGCCCACTGTGTAAAAGGGTTGATGCACGTTAAATCTTTCATGACTCGGTCCTCCCTTTAGCATGATATGGAAGTGAGTAGAGGAGGGTGCCACAGCTCAGGTGTCGTCATGGTCACTCGACCGTGGTTCACAATTCAGAGGCTCGTCGCCAATTGCTTCACAGTGCGATTAAATGAAAAACTCAAAGAATAGTATATTTTGAATTTTTATAAATATCAATGAAAGTAACTATTTCTGCTGAAGAGAATAACTTTTCTTATTGAGATTTTTTTATTAGTTACTTTAAAGTGTTTGTATAGTTTTGTTTTTTTAAGAATTTTATGTAAAATGAAGTGTTTTTATTGTAGATAAGCAACTGTATTTATAAGGTAAAAAAATTCCGATTGATGAATTTTGATTGGTGTTAAATGTGTTTTTGTATTTTATCGTATTGTAGAACAATGATTTCTTCCTGTATTTATGTTAACTAATGTTTATATATGGTCATTTTTTTGTGCCGAGAGAGGAAGTCATATTTTCTTTCATCAAATACTTTTATTATATGAATTTTTTAGTATGTATGACTAGGTTCTTTTTTTAATTATTTCTTTATTATTGTTATCTTACACATAAGTGTGTTACACATCTATATATATATAAATGGATGCTTTTATATATGAAATCGCTTCACACTCCAACAACGTTCAAACGATCACTATGAAAATTGGCATGTATATGTATTTTTTTGTTAAGGTTTTGTGTGCTATCCTCTTTGTTGTAGCTCCCCTCCAGGTGTCCCCACAGAAAAGTAACTTATGCACCGTTCAATCAATGGCCAAGTTACCAACGTGGTCGCCAAAAATGATGCCTACTTGGCTCTATCACCGACATTTCGCTGTTTCCATTGAATCGCTATTATAATGTATGGAACAACGTTGCTTGCGAATATTATAATTTTAACATAAAACAAATACAATAGAAAGTAATAACGTTTTACACATCCAGATATAATTTTTTTTATTTTAAGCGTTCATTACGCAAAATTTGTAACAATGTGTTACTTTTGCTGATCAGAGATTAGCTTAGGAAAGGTGTTTTCAAAAATCGACCCTCAAGAGAGTGACGATGCATTATAAATAAAAAAAAATCCTTTTTATCAGCTATTAGACCTTCAGACTTTAAATTTAACAAGTATGTTTTTTTTGTTTAGCTGAGATATGCAAAAAGCATTTTTGTTTAATTTGCAATTCACGTAAAATTAACTCAATAAGAACTCCTTTATTCTTCAATCGGTATTGTTTAATTTTTCAATTCATCCGAGTGAAGAACGGGTATACCAGGTAGTATTCATTAAGATAAAAAGTAATTCAAACTAGGAACCCATCTGAAGATGATCCGTGACCTTCATTGTACTACCTTAAGAGTCCTTGTAATTAAGAACTTGTACATTAGTGTCCAAAAGTTAAGCATAATTGATAATTATGTGAATAAAGAAGGAACTGTAAATCAGAATGGCGGGAAACGTGATATGAGAGTGTAAAATGGTTATAAAATAAGGAAGCAAATCAAAAGAATGATAATAATTAATTTTATTAACCAAAGTAGCAGTTTGAAAGAAAACTGAGCATAACAAAGATTCACACTTTGAAGAAAAAATTTAAAAAAGCATTAAATAAAATACTGATGCTGCAGTTTAATAAGGCGTGTGGTCACCTCTGACAGCCAGGCACGCTGCACAGCGATTTACCATTCTTGCTATGAGATGATGAATGAGTTGTGGGCTCAAACGGTTCCAAGCTTCTTGGAGAGCTCTCTTCAGTTCTGTAACGGGCTTGATGGGTGCGAAAGGGCTGCAATTTGTCTCCCGAGCATATCCCATGCATGCACGATAGGATTTAAATCAGGGGAGTTCGCAGGCCACGACATGCGCTGGATGTTTTCCGTTTCAAGGGAGTCATCAATCAGCACCGTTCGGTGACAGGGCGCATTATCATCCATGAATATGAAGTCAAGACCGACAGCACCTCGAAACAAGCGAACATAAGGCTCAAGAACTTCGTCTCTGTATCTCTGAGCAGTCACAGACCCCGTGTCAAAGAAATAGAGGTCTGTGCTGCCGTCCATCATGATGCCTGCCCATACTATTACTCTCCTTGATGGAAAATGATGTCTGTCCGTTATGTTTCTTGGTTCAAAATGTGTTCCACGTTCTCTCTAGATCGTTACCAGCCGAGAATCCCTACTCAGACTATACCGGGACTCGTCACTGAACATCACATTGGCCCACTCTCCCACACTACAATGTTGATATTTCAAACTCCAGTTCAAACAAGCGCGTTTATGCGCAGACATGAGGGGAATGCAAACTGCTGGTTTTCTGGCATACACGCCAGTATGATTGAGTCTCCTGTAAACAGTTTGCCTCGAAATTCGTATTCCTGTGGCGACTGTGAGCGCCGAACCCAGTGCTCTGGCAGTACTGCCCCTCTGACGTCGCGCACTTATTACCAGATATCGGTCTTGGCGAGGGGTTGTGACTCTTGGTCGACCTGATACTGGTTGTTGGGTAACATCTCCCGTTCTTTAAAACCTCTGCCACAGTCTTGAGATCACAGACTTGTTCACATTCAGAATTCGAGTCACTTCGGTTTTTGATCGTGAGGATTCCAGCATTCCAACGATTCTTCCTTTCGTAAACATGTCCATTTGGCGTCTTTGTGCCATTATTCACCTTGTTTGAAGGTTAACAACGTTCCTTCGCACAGCAGTTGCAGGAAACTTGTCTGAACTGCCTATGCTGCGTGAATCGGTTTCTCCGCTTTCCGACATGCGCCGGTGTTTCGTGCAGGACGTAGTCGACTGAAAATTTTGCATAAACCCAATGTTTTTTCTTCACCCAATTAATACACGCAAGAAATTTGGAATAATTGTAAGGATATTTACTCAATGTTTTTCGCATTTTACGATTTATGCTTAACTTTTAGACACCAGTGTACATGACAGCTTTTCTATATAATGATGACTAACACCTTTACACCACACACACTTCAACTAATACTTTTTCGAATGTTGTGTTGGTAAAAATGGAGAATTCGAAGATTAGTTTTTATAACAATGAAATTTTTATGAGATAAGATCACGTAATGTGATTTACCTGCAAAAGAAAAAAAATATATTCTCCATTTTAGTCCTAATATGATCTAGTGATTTATTCAGAAATGTAGAAGTACCTTCTCTGTCTGATTAAGAAAATGAACGAAACATCGCTGCAAGCCTCAAATGGAGGATTATTGTGCCCCAATCGCTTGCTACTATTAAAAAAAAAAGTACGATAAAGACTCGAGAGAAAGTATTGGCCAAATAGTCGGCTGGAAAGTAAAAAAGAAGATTTTTCTCATTTACTTGTCTTTGTCCTTGCTGTCGTGGGATGCTTCACACAAACAAAGTGTTGCAAAGAGTTCATCTACTTTTTTATTCATTGAATGATTATGTGTGCTTGATTATTGTTCTCTGGAAATACTTTAATTAAACCTTAGAAATTACATTGGGTTGCGATTTTTCGTAACAAATCAAATTTGTGATGGTTGTTTTAAAAAAAGAAAGTTTGCCTTATATGAAATATTTGGGGTGGTAAAAAATATCTTTTGATGTTTAAGGCTGTCTTCGGTTAATATTAAAGAATAGGACCCGAATTTGGAACATTTTTTGAGATATAAAAGAAATTAAAAATTAATATGATATTCTGGCTTCACTATACTTTAGAAAGCAGCATCCCCCCCCCCCAAACTTCTAATTTTTAACCGAGGTGATTCATTTTTTCTGGTATAAAATCTGCTTCGCATTTTTTCTCCTATAGCATAATGTTAATTGGGCTATACCTTTACGTAATAAAACGGGGAAAATAAGTATTTACGGAATATTTTGAAATTTTTAAAAACATATTGTTAACAGAGGTAAATTTCCATGAAAATTAAGGCTCTTTTCTCTCTGGAAATGTGCTTCGCGTTTAGTTCAAACTCTCGTACTTTTACCGAAGAAGTGATTTTAGAGAGAATGTGAATGCGTTTCTGTTGAACATACTTTCTTTTTAATACGCTTTTATTTGCTTCAACTGTATGTAACGGAATCTTTGAACTCTATTTTTACCCACTCTAAAAGGTCAGATTAATTCGAAATATTGCACACTTGTCAATGACCGAAGACAATACATTAATTTAATAATTTTGTTCCATTGTCCTGTTCAAGATTAGCGATTTTTCATTTCCAGATTTGGCGACTAACTCCAGATCCCATTTCCAGATTTAGCGACTAAAATATTAAGTCACAATCCTTAAAAGAAAGCTCTCATGGCTAATACAAATAACAAAAATAAAGATAAATTCATGAATGAATAAATGATAGTTTAATAAAAACTAAAACAAGCACGCTTTTATTGTAGATAGAACTAAAAAATGAAAAATAAATTGTAGTTTAAAAAAACTAAAAAGCACACTTTTATAGTGAATCTAACTAAAAAGTAGAAAAATAATTCTTAATATTAGAATAAAATGATTAACGAGAAAATTAATGTCATTGGAGTAAAAGCGTGGGCGCGAGATATCAATTGTTATAACTTCTTACTAGTTGTATTTTGAAATGCAGAGTTAGAGTAAAAATGTAGCACAAAGCACCCCACGCTTTTACCAAAATGACATTAATTTTCTCGTTAATCATTTTTATTTTTATATTCAAAATTATTTACAGATGGAGGAGAAAATCTGTAATTTTTACTTTTTATTTTAAAACACGCAATTCACCATATTTCAAAAACATGTAGTAGGTATTAAAGCTTCCAAAAGAAAATCTGAACTAATTTTTTTAGGTTTTCAAAATGACAATTATAAGGACGCTAAATTACTTTCCATCCAAACGTCTAAAAATAGAAGTAGTTTTTAATTAAAACTCGTATTAACTACAGTGGCTAGTAATTTCATTTAGAGACAGTCTTTTCAAGATCACCGAAACTTATTGAAACATCCGTTTTTAATAACAACAGAACAATCTATATCTTTTGAACAACAGAGCATTGCCATTCACAAATAATGAAATTCACTGCTGCCACTCAGAGAAGAAAAGAAATAATTATACAATTTTATAGCTAATGTTGCCATCCTCAGAATTAATAAATAAAAGTACTTTTTCAACAGAGAAAGCTATTAATTACTAAAGAAAATTGTTATTAGATAAACTTTTAGTCATTTTTAGGACAACATTTTTTAAAAAATTAAATAATAACGACCTTATTTCGGTGGCAAAGATATTCCTAAATAGGCTGGATCGAAAAAAAAAATTTCTTTTCTTCGCAAGTTTTCATTTGAAAACAATTTTCTCGTTCTGGTTTTGAATAAGGTAGGATACGTGACATGAAAATCTTCTTGCAATTTTTCAACATTTTTTTTTCTGCGGGGAACTTTGAAATCCCGAAATTTCGGATGTTATCTAAGAAACGACTGGGGATTGGTCGATTTATTTGCGAATTCTTGCCGAAATGAGATTTCTCCGCCGAAAATCGAAAGAAATTTCTCAAAGACCGCGGTCTTCGTATCCTTTTTGGATAAGAAGATTTTTTTTGGCGAGCAATTTTCTATGAAATATATCTATTTGATATCTGTTCGTATTGTTTCTGTGTATCTCTTTTCTTTTTCTTTCTTACACTCAGCTTATTTACAAAATAAAATAAACATAGAATTTTTATTCCCCCTTTTTTAAAAAAAATTCTTTTTTCTGTATTCTGTTTTGAAGATATGCAATCTTATGAATTTTTTTTCTTTTAGTTTTATTCAGTGTTGGAGGGGGTATGGAATCCCATCTCCAATTTGGAGGTGGGATCCCCCCCCCCTCCCGCGTTTTAGATTGGTTGTCTTACGCGCAGCACGGCGTGGCTGCAGACCGGCAGGTTGTTTGTTAAAATCAAACAACCAAGTGCAAGTCAATAGTTTGTAGCGGAAAAGTGAAGAAAATAATTGACAACAATTGTATTTTTCATCAGTGGTGTGTACACAGACCTCTCTTCGAGGGGGGAGTTACATACAGAAAAACACTGAGATAAAAGTAGTGTACCCCTCCATATGAAAGGGTGTATCCCCCCAGACCAAGGGGACCCTTGTGTACGCCACTGTTTTTCGCTTTAGAGTAGGTCAAAACACAAATGAGCTCACGGGCTACTTCGGAAAAACAATATAATTCCACGAGCCCAATATAAAAAATATATCTTTTTTTTTAGATTTGGGCTCATTACAAATTGATAAAAAATATAAAAGATATAAAACAGAACGATGCATTGTTTTTGTTTTTCATGTATACAAACATAGATAATATGAAAATAATGCAATGAATCAAATAACGTTTAATTTAATGAAATTAGTGATATTTTTGTTTCTCACATTTTTTGCACGTCGATCTCAATGCGTGTATTCGCGCATCGTTATTGATGTAGCAGATTTTCGTTCGTTAAAGGGGACACAGTACGTTTCAATTGACAAAAATCGGTCAAAAAATCAAACATAATTTTTTTAGCCTAAATTACTCTTTATATACTTTTCTATAACCTCACAAAATTTGAAAACTCTAAACTTAAAAAATGCAGAATTATATGATAGCTTTTACGTTCGTTTTTATTCACATCCGTATGGCAAATCAAAACTTTAAACTTATCTCAGAAAGAGAAAATAACTAGTTTGTCTTCATTGAAAATGCTTAAGCTTTTTTCCTATAGTGCCTAATGCTTTGATTTTTTTTACCTATTTCTAATAGTACATGCAACAAACGTTGGTATGCATTTTGGAATCAAAGCAATACTTATTTTTAAAAAAATAATTGAACTCAGAATTTATACATTTTTAAAGGAATTTTCAATAAGCATTCATAAAAAGAAGTATTGTACGAATACCAATCATGTTATCGCAAAACCCATAGCAACTTTTGTTATACATAGTTTGACGTACTTGTAAATCAAATTTCATGCATGTACGTAACTTTTTGTAGGAGGAGTAGCATTTTAAAATCACTTCAAAAATTTTTAAAGTTTTTTTCTTTAAAAAAATTAAATGGCTAGCTTTTTTATGAAATTTTGAGCACAAAATCTGTTTTACATAGTACACACACAGGAGGCAACTAAAAATTTTTTGAAAATCCTTAAATTAAAAAATTTTGCAGAAATCGTACCATGTCCATTTAAGTTTGGTAAGTTTAATTTTCGGGAAAAAATTAGATTCGCAGTAACAGAAGCAACAAAATAAAACAGAAACAGTTACGGAATTTATTTTTAAAACACTAAAAAGAAAAATATTGTACAGAGTAGTCATAATTTTTAAAGTTGTAATGAATCTTGCGGACCGCAAAATTATTCCAGGAAGGTCACTTGCGGGCCGTGAGTTGACCACCCCTGCTGTAGAACATACTTATTTTCATTCATCTGGAACGTGCTTATTGAATAATAAATAGCTCTTTTATCAAAGAGAAAAACCTAGCTTTGAACTATTATTATTATTTTCAAAAATTGATGTTTTCACTTATTGTTTAAAAACAACTGCTACAGATATAATTAGTTTGCTATAAGATCTAAAAAACTGTAATATTTTTTTAAGGTGTTCGAGATATTTAAGGATTGGGTGCTAGTTTGATATCACGGGGCACGCGTCAAGTTGTTTATGTTCTCCAAGATGGTTGATAACATTACAATATAGTTACCTTAATATTTTTATCGTCTGGCGATGGTGGTTGCCACACACACATGGAGATAATGTATATTAGAAATAATTAACTTTTTAATTTATATTCATTATTAATTTTAATATATAGTATGTAACTATATTATTAATAATATAATATAAAAATACAACTGTTATTATATGAAATAAGCATATAATATTCGTTATTTATAAATTTTTTTATAAATATTACGACATAATTTGTTTATTAATTTTTATTTATTTATAATTTTATTTATTTATAATTATGTTATGAGTATTCTTAGGTATAATTATATTACAATACGATGATTATTTTTTTATAATTACTATTAAATTATACTATGATTATTATTTTAAATAATAATTATTATTAAATCATGCTGTATAAATATTAGATATAATTACTATCAAAGTATATTTGAAGATTATTATCATATACTGCATAATATTATTAGTAGTACATGTAACATTTTTTTGTATTATATTTATATTCATTATTTATTGATTGGACTTGGTTATTCTCAATCTCTTCCTGTATTCTTCATTTGAAATATATTCCAATTATTTCAAAACAATTTTTTAAAATTATCTTCTTGATGATTTTTTTACCGCTAGACCGCCATCTTGAATTGCATTCCAGCGATAACAAGCGCTGCTTGGCGCCTTGCCCCGTGATATCAAACTAGTTCCAAGGATTTTTTTCTCAAATGCAGCAATTTTTAATACACGCTTCGTTATTATTTTCGAAGTTTTTTAATTACAAAGCTATACAAGTACGTATTTTACCTACTCTCATCTGTTTTATTTCTGTGCAGTTTTCTCAGCATTTACTAAAATAAAAATTTTAATTGAAAGAAAACAATAAAGCAATTTAAACTCAAAGTGGAGTCGAAACATTATGAATTTTTATACATTAAAGACTGTGAGAAATTCAATGTGAATAAATAAGTTACGTATTTTCACAAATGTTTTTTCCCCCTCCTGCTGGGCTTTTTTTATGCGAGAAAGGATTATTTTTGAAAGCAATTTCAAGATTCCCCCCCCTCCTCTTTGAGAAGATATTTTCTGATAATTTCTTGCTTATTTATTTTAGTCTTCAAACTTAGAAAAGAAGGAAATGATGATCGAACTTCTAATGGCTCGTCTTTCCATTTTGTAGATTCTAATTAAGAGTTAAATGGGTTTTTTTTTTTTTTAAAAAAAGCTATTGTTATACGTTTTGTAAATTTGGAATTTTCAAAACTCTTTAAGAGATTAAAGTATATCCTCCTGTCAAAAATCTAAATTGGAAATATTTCTTGGCTTAAAGAGACTCATCTTATCTTGATTGAAAATCGTAGCTAGGTAACGCAGGGAGGACTCTTAAAAAAATGTCTGTACAAACATTTTAAATTAAAATCAAATACAAAAACTGCTGATTTTTTTTTAAACTTTTTTTTTTTGTCCCCCTGAATTATCTTTTTTTCAATACGTGTTTTTAATAAAAATTATTCTATCAAAAGGAACATGTCCCCCCCCCCTATTAATTAATTGCTCGAATTCTTTATTTCATTTCTCGAAGATAAACAAACTGTAGATCTTACAAAAATTAATTTATATTTAATGATTACATTTTTTACAAACTTTTCTTTGGCGTTAATTTTTTGGAAAAAAAAAAAGAATTAAAGAGGGAAAAAACTGTTTTGAAGACATCTAATTAAGAGGGGGGAAATTTCCTTTTTCCCACCCACTAAATCTTAAAAAAAAAATCCCTTTTCTATTTCTCCGACCTCTAGCTTTCTCCAAGCGCCGAGAAATTTATTATGTCACATTGCATTTTCCTTAGAAACATGAGAGCTATTTTGCATTTAACTTTGATTAATTCCCCAGAAGGTGACGGGAAAGTGGGGAAGAATTCTTAAAATATTTAAGGAGAGAGGGGAAGAAAAATCACCGATGTTTATGATTAAAAGAACGCATAAAACCATGTGCGAAACTGCATCCGTTACGGTGGCGCAAATCATTACAGTAATGGGTATTGGAATAGATGTTTTCTCTTTTCTTGTCAGCAGGGCGCTGCGTCTTCCTCGTCAAATTAAGTAGTGCGGATACGCATCTCATTAAGTTTTATAAGATGCACACAGGTGTTTGATTTTAGTCTTTTTCTCTCTTTTTTTCCCCCTGCAGTCGGTGGATATGCTTGGTTTGGTGGAGAATGTGTGTGTGTGGTAATTTATCTGTTCTGTTTGTTTTAGTTTATTGAAACTCTTATGAAATGGGATTGTTTAAGGATTGTCTGTGCTTCTTCCATGTTAGTTAGTTTGAAATGTTTTAATTGGGCGTAATCTCTAGGGATTAACGCTCCTCGAGAGATGTAAAAGAAAAAAATTATTCGAGATTCTGCAAATTCAGCAATATGTATTTATTTCATGTATGTAGTAAGTTGATGTGGCATTCATAAAAGTATGAATGTGGACACTAAATTAAAGTGTTGTTTGTCGAAGAATATATACAGTGAACTCTCGCTAATTCGAAGTATATGCTCAGCTCCTAGAAAAACTCTTGATATTTCGAACTAAAACAATACGTTTTGGTACACTCATTATTTTGAAGTAAAATCTGTGGTTGGCCAAACTACAACACGGAATAATTCGAAATTATCTTATAAAACTCTCGACAATTCGAACACTTACTATCTAGAGTCCTCTAACAAACAAAATGGAGCTTAAATGTTATGTGTTGTATTGTCTCTGTGTGTCTCTCCTGTAATGTAGCCCCTTTGATGACCATCTGTCTGCTACCCTTCTGTTTGTTTCCCGGTTCCTCAGGCGAAAAGACACTTCTATTACTTTCCTTCTTCAAGTGGACAGTTCTGGTCGCACTTGTTGTCAGCTGTCGATATATTTCGTTTACACGTGGCCTTGCTACACATGCGCTTAGAAAGAATGGTCCGCTATTGTGAAGAAGAGATGCGTAGGATTATGTATTTTGCTTAGGACCTGATATGACGATTTATTACTCATTTGTGTAACGTTTAGCATGTGGCACGCAATAAGGCATGGGTCGGAATGGACCCTGCCTTTAAGAACCAATGGTGATGGGAACAGTGTCTGAGGGAAACGTGTGCGAAATGATTTTATTTCCAATGAAGAATGGAAGATATTTAGTGGGGAGAGCCCTGTTCGAGAATTACTTCATAAATGTATTCTTTTAATACAGGAAACATTTAACTACTGTATAATATTTATACTGTATATATATAATATGTACATTTTAAAAATACTTTTAAGTAATTTTATACATGTGTACAATTGTTTTATTACATAGTTTAAAATTTAAATGTGTTAGGAAAAATTTTTCACTTTGTGTATTTTTAGAGTTTTTTTTCTTACCCTCTTGATAATTCGAAGTTTTTGATTGGTCCCTACAACTTCGAATTATCGAGAGTCGACTGTATATATATAGAGAGAGAGGCTGAATAAATTCATTAAAATTAATACAGAACATTCGAAATATCTTGATGAAGAAAATTAATATGCTAAGCCAGTGGCGCACACAGGAATTTTTTAGGGGGTGGGGGAAGTCCAGGGGTGAAAGTCCACCATTCTCGTATCATACCCCAATTCGCCGCCCAACATATTCTTTTGATTTTGTCGATTTCAAAGAAAAAAAAGAGTAAAAAGTTTACTATTTAAAAAATAATTAGCGTTAATTAATAAAATTAATTATTAATTTTTAATTAAAATTTACGTATTATATCGATAGGATCATAACTCATCGAAAAAAATCAAGGGCTATGGGGTGGGGGGTCCGGACTCGGGGACCCTCCCCCTTGTGTGCGTCACTGTGTGAAGCTATTAGAAAATTTATTTTTAACCATTTAAAACAACTCCCCACCACCACCTGTGCTGATATCACTATCTAAATTAATTTCAATAGTTTAGCAACAAATAACTTTATTTTGTAACTATTAAACGTAACTATCTCACACTTCATACAACCTCACAAGCTTTACACAGTCCTTTCTCTCTCCTGTCATACACATCACGCTCTTGCTCTGTCGAGGATGCAGTTGCATAATACCGCTGTTAAAACTGCGCCATCTATTTCTGAAACACCCCTCAGCTTAAAGTACACAATATGTGTATCCCTTTGTTTGTCTAACTTTGGATTTAAATCTCTCGAAAAGGGCCCTGAAACGAGGGGGAGGAATACCATATAGCATTTATATGATAAACTTATATGACTGTGTGTACATTGCAACAGCATAGGAAAGTCTCTAAGAGAAGTTAAAGGAGGGGGAAAGTAGTTAAATAGGGAGTACAGGGCTCCTATCAGTTTACAACTTTCACAACGAGAATTCGTGCTGAAAATGAGACAGCTTGAATCGCTGGCAGTCGGTCCCATTCCCCCAACGATTTTTCCCCACAAGGAAAGGAGAAAGCGAGTGGCAAATGGTCCCTTAAAACATCTAAGATAAGCTGTATGTGGGGTTGTCTGCATATCTGCCTACCAAATCATCGTAAAGGATCCAACATAAAGCGATCTTCCACTGAACCCTGCTCCAGTGTTGTTCTCAGTACCATACTAAACGAACTTCTTCTCCATGCATAGATATGAACAGATCGACAACAGCAGATCCTTCAAACAGACACCTTTCACAGTCTTCTGGAAGCAGTAACTTTTGAAAATTGGTTCCTGTAGCCGCATCTTGGTTTCTGAAACTGCTTGAATTCTGCAGCCGTTTACCGTATATTCTGGCATATTACGCACAGCTCTACACTTTCAAACTACATTTTTAAAAAAATTCTTAGGGTTATTTACCGTATAGCGCGCACTTTTTTTTACAAAGAAATCTGAAATGTACCTGTATTTTTTGAAGTCATTTATTTGAAGTATTATCCCACGCTTTTACTTATACTTCAAAAAGTACAGCCCTAAAGCACAAGAAAAGGAGAGGGGGAGACAAAATTTGTAAGATGCTCGTATTTCCTTTTTAAAAGTTTATAAGGATGTCTCTTTTAAATGAGCAGTATTTAGATATATGTAGAAAAATCTAATCGTTTTTAAAAGCTATTTCTTTTTATATCTAGTGAATACCGTGCACCCATAAATTTCGATGTTATTTTTTGTGTTAAAAGTGCGTGCTATACGCTGGAATACACAGTTCTTGATTTCTGTAGCCATTTATTTGATTTCTGTCGGTGCTTATTTGATTTCTGTCGGTGCTTATTTGATTTCTGTCGGTGCTTACTTGATTTCTGTTGCCGCTTACTTGATTTCTGTTGCCGCTTACTTGATTTCTGTTGCCGCTTGCTTGATTTCTGTAGCCGTTTGCTTGATTTTTGTAACCGCTTGCTTGATTTCTCTGACAACATAATTGGTTTCTTTAGCCACTTGCTTGATTTCTGTGGCAACGTACCTGGTTTCTGTGGCCGCATAAAGTTCGTGACATAGCTGAGAGGCTGTTGCAATCCTGTAACATTTCATTATAATGGACATGGCTTTTGGACAATCTTGATCAGGCCTTCTCTCTACGCATCCGGTTTCTTTAGTACAGTCTCAATAAGTTGCATTCACTGTATTAAGGTGTCCATTATTCTGCGTTTAAGACTACCTTGTATGAAATCTCTCGACGATGTGCCATTGTAATTGTTGTCTTTCGAATATCGCCGATTGTGGTAAAAAAAACACCCACTACGAAATTTGTTGAGGTTTGCGAACGAATAAAGTTCAGAAATGGGCACGTGCGCTTACCAAGCACTTGTAAATGCGCAGCTCGTGCACACGTGTATACGTACACAACTGACTTTAAAAATTAGCATTTTTGTTTGAAAGCATTAGTTTTACATTCTGTTCAAAATTACATTTCGAGAAATTTAAATGAATACGAAACTTTTCTTAAATTTTTACACCTATGCACATATTCATTGCTTATTCCAATTAGATAGATTTTTGTGATAAATTTCACTTTTCATTGAAATTTCGCTCATCTCTGCTGAATCTACATCACTAGCAAGTTACCTTAATTCAATTGTTGCCACTCTTTGTTCTGTATAAGCAGAATTTTCTTAGGTATGTATACATAGAGATGTCCCTTTCTTATATTAGATCGTTTAATAAGCATTGGTTGCATTTTCCAGTTAAATTAATTTCGCATCAGAAGTGCTACCTAATGAGCATCATTTTCAATTTTTTCTCTTAAGCTTCATTAGCCCAATTCACTGAATGTTTTTGTAATGTCTGGCTACTGTTGGCGGGAGATTATGGAATGTTGGCGCCATTTAGCGCGTCTTAGGCGGCGTGTTATTGTTTTTAGGGAGAAGGGGATGATCCTCGAACGGGACGATCAGGGAAGAGAGAGTCCCTCGTTTTAGGAGCGCGGGGAATAGCGCTTGGGTTTTTGCTATATTTAGGAAGATAGAGTTATGTTCTTTTCACACGACGTGCTGCGTCGTGAAGTAAAAAGAAGGTAGATTAAGAAGGTGAATAAAGGCATTACAGTTTTAACCTCGATAATCATTCTTTAATTTTATACTATGCACCAATAACGTTACTCATAAAAATTTACAACTTCAACTGTTTTTTTGTCCTTGATAGTCGGATTGGTTAAGCAACAGTGTGAGGCTTGGCAAATAGCGGATTCGAAACTATCTTCTTCCTGACTTGAGGAATTGATTGTGTATTAACATCACACTGCGTGGGAACACGAGTACTATCGTTGATGAACCTTGTACATTTGAACTAAAGCGAGTGTTGAACCAAAGCACCTTAGCTGCCCATCCCACTCAAAATCTCCACATCACACTAACGTAAAGACTGAGCTTCGACAGATTTGACGTGCATCAGCTCTTTGTATGACGGGTCTTCTGAATGTGTGAAATAGGTTAAATAATTGATTAGAAAAACCTACACATATTGGGTTAAATAATGCTCATATGAGTATTCGTAGAACTTTAAATGGTCAGGTGTTATCTGAATGTCATTCTCGTTCCTTGTTAATGACTCAAAATTCAGGAATCTATTGCCAATAGTCATTAACAAGTACGGATAATAAGAACAAGATCCATCACCCATCCATGGCCGATCATATAACTCGACTGCAAATTCAATTTGCCTTTTCTGGAAATCGAAATGGGGTGTTTTCACAAAATCAGGCGGATTTCGCAAAAAATAAAATGCTGAATTTTATTACATTCTTATTTCTAATAGGTGAATCCGGCCGTAGCGGTTTAAAAAGGCCCGTCACAAATCAGGAAAGGGGAGGGAGGAGAGAAATAACTCCCCTTCTATTTCCAAATATCCTAAATTAAGTGAATATTTTATGGGTCGGGCTCAATACCCTTAGGTAATTACTGTAACGGCTTTCCTCACTCATAAAACGAGACCCATAAGCACGCTATTTAGCAAACTCTTTCCACCATGGAAGAGTTTTAAAAAAGAGCCAATGTCGAAGAAAGAAGAGTTTTTAACGGAGGTCATTATCAACTTCTGGAGGAAAAGAAAAAGAAAGAAAGAAAAGGTGAACATAGCACGTTGCCTGGTGATGGTCAACAGAGCGTCTAAAGTAAACAGGATTCTCTCTGCTGACTTCGTTCTTTCTTTTTCTTTCCCTTTTTTCTGTGATATAGAATGGGTTCCCTCATTAGCATGTTCTCGCCGTCCAGATAATGGACAAAACAAAAGTTGTTACAAGTGACGAGTGTAACGTTCCCTACTACGCTTTGATGGTCAGTTAAGGGATTTTGCAAACGGTCAGTGAACTTGCCAGCCTTGTAAATTTGGAACTGTCCTTGGTAAATTGCTCCTATTTCCTCTTCATGTGTCATTAGAAACGATTGTTTCACGCGGGGTGGTGTAGATTTCCGCAATAGTCGGCAAAGATCTTTCTGTGAGATTTCTTCGAAGAACATCATCTTTCTTTCAAGTTGCCCCCAGATTGAAATGATGCTTGAAAATTGCGTCCATTTTCTTTTCAGTTTCGGTTAGAAGGCTCTTTATTTAATTGGTGGGGAATTTGTGCGGAGGTTGTATTTAAGTATTTCTTTTGTGTAAGATTTTTTTTCTTTATGGTCAATTATGTTTATTATTGTGTGAATGTTACCCCTGCTAATCGCTGCATTTTGGAAATTGATAAAAAAAGAAAAGGACAATTGTTTTTCCACGATGTACGTGAAATAATTTATTTTTTAGTGAATACGAAAGTTCATATTGATTTTTTAGTAAGTTCATATCGTTGTTTCGATGACTCATTTAGAGTATATTTTAGTGAATGCTTGATTGATTACATCTCAAAGTACATTTAAATTTTTTTCTAATTATATACTTCGTAATTCTATGTATTATCCAGTCGACTATTTCCGCCAAATCAAAAATTGTCGCCAAACCCCGCAATATTCAATAGCCAATAATGAAAAAATATTTCCCACGTATGATCCAATACAATAACCTTGTTTATAAGTTAGGCATTGCTGCAGCCAAAACACCTGACGTAATTTAGTCCTTTTGCCTCGACAAATTTCGTGGGTTTCGATCTGACACCAAGACCCTCGATCTGACCAAGTGGCATTAGCTGCAACAAATCAAAAATTGTCGCCAAACACTGCAATATTCAATAGCCAATAATAAAAAAAAACATTTCCCACGTATACTCCAATACAATAACCTTGTTTATAAGTTGGACATTACTACGACCAAAATGGCAGACGTAATCTAGCCCCCTTGCCATGATGAATTTCGTAAACCTTGACCTGACACCATCGATTGAGGGGTATTAATAATAGCAACATGTTTGGCAAATTTTACAAAATTTTCGCTCTTACCGGGGTTGACGGGATTATACTTAAATACCCACCCCATTTTTTTTTTTGTATCATTGACTTTTTTTATGGAACAATTTGTGCTTGCTGCAAGCGGCTTTTCTTTAAATTAGAATAAATCTCTCTCTCTTAGTGTAGAACTAACAGATTGCAATTTTGAGTGCTGGAAAAACTTGTGGATGCAGTATTTATTTTAGAATAGGTCATTTTGCGACTGGATAGTAAAAAAAATACAGCAAAAAGGAATAATGTTTTAAAAAGGGATTTATTTTTCAAAAATAATTCATTATATTCAATACTAATTGACTTAAGAAATAAGGCCACTAATTATGTATTTTTGTCTAAAAGGTTTGCTGTTTACTGGTCTTTTTAGTCAAATAATGTTGTAAGACTTAAGCAGGATGAAATATAAAATGAATTTAAAAATAATCAAATATTCTAGTCGATATGTTAGGACCAATGTAATCTATTTATAATATTTACCGCTTTATACTATTTTAGTTGATAGACTTTCCCAGCGTGCGATTCACTTAGTTCTTGAACAAATCGCCGAGGCCATCTTGAAAAGCTGCGAAGCAAAAAGAAATGGCGTGCGAGGCGAGAAAATAATTGTCTTAGCTGACTTTTCCCGTTCCGGAGACTTGTTTTCGTGTGTGAAAACATTTCAGTGCGTGCGTCTGGCTCGAATCGCACATTACAGTTACTTTGTTTCTGCGACGAGCCCTTTTCGTGTTCACGAAATGGGTGGGATCGCGGTCACAGGTTCATAAAATGAAAATAAAAACACAGACTCGCTACGCTTTGGAAACTTTTCCTGAAGAGGTATGAAAATAGGGAATCGTTTCTGTGTGTAGCTAACTAACCTGAAATTTGGGATTTTCGTGTATTACTAGTTTTTGCCGTTTTTCCCCCAAAGACTTTTTTCTCTTTTTATCACATTGTTATGCACGAATTGTTCCGAAGCTATGTAGTAAGAATAATAGTATATTTTAGGGTGGATCATATATAAAGAGGAAGGCTGAGTGGCATTGCGATTGCTTAGTTCTTGCCAGTGGACAGTATTTTGAAATTTCTTGACGAAATATAACCCTTACGAATATATATATCTATATATAATTGTTCGTCTTATATCTGTTTTGCTAGTATACTAGTTTGTTTACATTATGCATATAAAACTCGTGCTCCAGTGCGTTATTTTGTTCAGACATGTGTGAAAGATTAAATACAAATTAAAATTTTAGTATGCTACGTAAATGAAATATATAGTTAAATTCTTTTTTTTTCTTTATGAAGTTTATTCCGAGTTGAAGAAAACTTTGTTTTTCAGACAATAGGCCTTTTTTGCGCCTATAGGCCTATCCCTCAACTTTTGTGCTCTTTTAACTTTTCAGAATGACCAGAGTAAAATTAGAATGAGTTCCGCCATAACGCTTGAAATTTGCAGGATCTTGCAATGCATTACCAATTGTAGAGTTTTCTATCAATCTGGCATAGCTTTATTATTCGCAACATCTTGCTGAGTGATGCCAGTCGCTTTAAATTTCATCATACCATTTTTATTTACAATATCTTTCAGAGCATTGCCATTTGCTTTGAGTTCTGTCATAGCTTCATTATTCATCTATCTTTCAATGTGTTTGCCAGTTGCAATGTGTTTTGTGATTCTGTCATCCCCTTATTATTCATAATATCTTGCAATGTATTATATTATTTTGGCAAACCCTCACTATTCGCAGTATTTTGCTGTGCGATGACAGTTGGAATGAGTTTCTCCACATCTTCATTATTTATTCAGAGTATTTTGCAGTGCATTGGCAGTTTTAATGAGTTATATTATCCTGTCATACCTTTATTCGCAGTATCTTGCTGAATGATGCCAGTTGCTATGAGTTTTGTTGTATCTTTATTATTCACAATATCTTGCAATGTTTTTGCCAATTGAAATGGGTTGCATCATTCTGTAATACCCTTATTCTCATTACCTTGCAATATATTCCATCATTTTGTCATACCCGTACTGTTCGTAGTATCTTGCTGTGCGACGCCAGTTGCAATGATTTCTATCATATCCTTTTATTTATTCATAGTATCTTGCAATGCATTGCCAGTTCCAGTGAGTTCTGCCATACCCTTCTTCCCAGTACCATGCTATGCGAGGAATTTAGTAACTCCGTCATGGCTTTATTATTCGCAGTATCTTGCATTGCAACACCAGTTATAGTGAGTTCAGCCATACACACACACTCTTATTCTCCATCGCCCAGTACTTTGCAGTTCGATGAGTTTTGTCATCGTCACAGCTTTATTATTTAGTATTTTGCAGGGCGTTGCAATGATTTTTATCGTATTGTTATTCATCACAGTATTTTCCAATGCATTTACCATTGAGCTCTGTTATATCTTTATTAATGGTATCTTGCTAATTGCAATGTGTTCTATCATACTGTGATTGCTTTATTATTCGCTGTATTTTAGAGTGCAATGTCGGTAGCAATGCACTTCATCATACCCTTACTTATCCATAACATTTTGTAATGCATTTGCCAGTTACACTGAGCTCTGTCATACCTTTATTAACGGTATCTTGCAATGCTGGTGCAGTACAGTATCTTGCTAATTGCAATGTGTTCTATCGTACTGTGATAACTTTTTTATTCGCAATATCTTGGAGTGCGATGCCAGTAGCAATGCATTTCGTCATACCCTTACTTATCCATAATATCTTACAATGCATTGCTAGTTGCAATAAGTTCTGTCATTCTTTCTCTTATTCCCAGTACATCGCAATGTAGTGCAAATTCCGATGAGTTATATCTTATTATTCACAGTATTTTACAATACTTTTTTTCACGAAGGAAAATATATTTTATGTTTATGATACTATTTTCTATATTTAAACTATTTAATAAAATAAGAAAGAAACAATTTCATTGTTCGTATTTATAGTTACTTTATCAGATACATATTCAAATCACCAAAAAATTAATGTTGCATTCAAGCAGTTTGCATTCACAACTGCATCTCTTTGAGAACAAAATTTATTATCTGTTATACCTTAATCTAACTGTCAAATTATTATCTACTTTTCTCTGAAAGAATGTTACAGAACTGTTTATCGATTTACAATTTCGTAACTGCATTCATAACTGACACACGGTCAACATTTTCTTATCGAAATAAATTTTTCAAACTTTTCTTTTTCCCTACAGTAGTGCAGAATGTTTTAATAAATCATTACGTCTCAGCAAAAGCTCCAGACATATGTATTGGTTTTAAAATGCAAAAGGTCTCTTAAAAAAGGAGGATTAATCTATCCCAGACTCGATCGTAAACTTTTTTATTTGCTTCGTGCTGGTAAGAATGCGGGATATATCCTCTGGAGTGCATCCAATTCTAAAGTGGAAGTAATGATTTAAGAAAAAAAAATCTGCAGATTTTATTTTAATTATTTTTTCCCCTCCTTTCTAGGGCTTGCGAAGTGTTTGGAAGAGACCATTATTGAAATTTTTCTTCAACCCATCATTCATTTCAGTTCGTGAGTATTTTTTTGCTTTTATCTTTTATTTTCTCAGGAATATAATTTTTAGTTTCAAATCGGTCTCATCCTTCATTAGCTGGGAGATTTTCCTGATAGTTACTTTCCCATTTCGCGTCATTTCTCTAGCATCGTTCCTTCCGTAATTGATTTTAAATAAAAAAATCTTTTAATTTCGATTGGTTTTTTTATCGTTTCTTTTTAATTTACTACCGCTTTGCTATTCGGCATTGAAGTAAAAAGATTTGATGGTTATGAGCAAGAGAAGTTTGAAAAATAAAAATAATTTTACTTGAATGTTTAACTTGCAAACAAGAATAATGATACGTTATATATATTGTTCATTATTTTGTTATTGTGTCTACTTTTATGATGTAATTTCGTGTATTTTTTTTAACACGCTTTTATTAGCTTCACCTGTATGTAACGGAATTTTTGAAGTCGATTTTTACCCACTTTAAAGGGTCAGATTAATTCGAAATTTGCACACTTGTCAAGGACCAATGGCATAATAATTTAATTTTGTTCCATTGTCCTAATCAGAATCATCAGGATTAAAGATTTCCTATTTCCAGATTTGGTAACTGAAAGATTAAGTTACAACCCTAAAGCGAAAACACTCATGGTCTAATACAAATGCAAAAATAAAAAAGTGTTCTTTATGTGGGGAAAAGGAAAGGATGCGTCAGCAATTTCTTACCATAATATAAACAATTGCCCAGTTTTAAAAAACTAAAAAAACACGTTATTGTAGATCGAACTAAAAAATGAAAAAATTAATTACAGTTTTAAAAAAACTAAAAAACATGCTTTTATAGTGAATCGAACTAAAAAGTAAAAAATAATTCTTAATATAAGAATAAAATGACTACCGAGAAAATTAATGTCATTGGAGTAAAAGCGTGGGGGTGGTTTGTACTATACATTTTTACACTAACTCTGCATTTCGGAATAGAACTAATAAGAAATTATAACAGTTGATATCGAGCACCCCACTTTTTTACCACAATAACCTTAATCTTCTCATTCATCATTTTATTCTTGTATTAAGAATTATTTTTTACTTTTTTGTTCGATTCACTAAAAACGCGTGTTTTTTTTTTTTTAGTTTTTTAAAACTATAAATAAATTATAGTTTAAGGCAAAGTCGAGAATGAAAAGGGGGTCCCAGTTGGCTCATCCCTTAAGACGTCCCTGGCCCTAGTGCTACTAAAGACCTGTCATGTAGAGGAAATGCACGCTAAATCTGTCGAGGCTCCAATTCCTTCCGTTGGCGTGATGTTGAACCTCGGAGGGGGGTGCTCCCATATCAGGTGTCGAGCTAGTCGCTTGACCATGGTTCAAAATTACGAAATTCGTAGCCAGTAGTCTTTGTGTTGCTTTATAGTGCGACCTTAATAAACAGACTTTTTCTCACGCTAACTACCTATGATTTGATGGAATGTTTTGCTTTTTATTTCCTAATCTCCTCTACTCGAGAAGAAGCTGGATTGCCATTTCTAGCTAATTCTGATGGAATTGTGCTCTATATTAATCAACTAAACTACACCAACTTTATATTGATTTTTTGTAAAATTTTGAATCTATCTTTGTATATATAGGAAAAAAGTGACTCACTAACTCACGAGATTAGGCATACTTAATTTATATTTGGCAGGCATGTTTCTTAGTTCTCTGCTACGAGCTGGTTTTGTGAGAATCGACTCGAACGGGGAGGAAGGGTACTGGGGTTTTATACGTAAAAATTCTTTTTTTTAAGCTATAAGAACTTTACATTAATTTCGACAAGCATGTTTGTTTTCTAGTTTAGAAGAGTTTTGCGAAAATCTACTCCCCCTACATACACAGAAGAGAGGGCAGGTGTTATATATACGGAGGTGTAAAAGATAAATACATTTCCGTTTTAGAAATTCAAATCCTGTCCTTTTTAAATCAAGAGACGATGGATGCAAGAATGTATTTGAATATAATCTAAATATTTATACTGTAGGACTTATATATCTCAATAAATTAACAAGATATCAATCATTGGCATGGCCAAGTAATTTTAGCGCGTTTTTCACATGTTGTATTTTACAATAATGCAACTAATGAACTTTTTACTAACAGAAGTAGTACTATACTTAAAAATTTTTTTTTAATTTAAAAATTATTAAATTTAAATATGATGCGGCTCATCTAGGGCACAAATGCGACCCAATGCCGAAAACCCGAGGTCAATTGGTTGCTTATTGGCTGAGAAAAAGGTACGATAAATTATGGAAAGAAAGACGAAGACTAAATTTGCGTCCTAATAGCGCTTTTTTTACACTACGTGAAAAACGCGCTAAAAACGATATATAGCATACAACATCATGAACTACCCAGGGGAGCAGGTGGGTTACAGCTAGTATCTTTTATAATTTGAAAAATGATTACATAGAAAAGGAGTGTCTTAAGATTTTAAGGGGATAACAACACGATTCGATTGACAAAAATCGGTAAAAATATCAAATTTAATTTTTTTAGCTTAAATTATTCTTTATATACTTTCCTATAACCTGAAAAAATTTGAAAGCTCTAAAAAAAACAACACAGAATTATGACAGCTTTTGCTTTCGTTTTTATTCACTTCCCTATGGCAAATCAAAACTTTGAACTTACTTATCTCGGAATGATAAAATAACTAGTTTGTCTTCCTTTAAAATGCTAAGGCTTTTTTTCTATTGTGCCAAATGCTTTGAATTTTAAAAAATTTTTTACCTATATTGCTAATAGTACATGTAACACACAAAAGTTGGTATGCATTTTTGAATCAAAGCAATACTTATTTTTTTTTTAAAAAAATAATTAAACGCAGAATTTGTACATCTTTTAAGGAATTTTTAATAAGCATTCTTAAAAAAGTATTGTACGAATACCAATCACGTTATCGCAAAACCCATACCAACTTTTGCTATGCATAGTGTGAGGTACTTGTAAATCAAATTTCATGCGTGTACGTAAATATTTGTAGAAGTAGCATTTTAAAAGCACTTCACAAATTTGAGGTTTTTTCCTTAAAAAACTAAATGCCTAGCTTTTTATGAAATTTTGAGCACAATATCTGTTTTACATAGTATACACACATAGGAGGCAACCAAAAAGATTTCTGAAAATCCTTAAATTAAAAACTTTTGCTCAAATCGTACCATGTTACCTTAAAAAGTAAAGCAGGAAAATTTCGTTTATATTGTAATTGTATTTATTACATCCATATTCCCACAATTTGAAACATTTATTACCTGTGAGCTGGCTGGAATTTGATTTTATTGTTGCGTGGACAAACATTGTTCGAATAAAATTACCTTCTGGATTGGATGGAAAAAAAATCCTTCCCACATATATATTTCTGGATATACATTAACCATCCATCAGTAAGTAAGGAAATTATTCTGCTGTGGTGAATATATTGCCCTGGATTGCAACTACTCAACTCTCGTGATTGACGGAAAATTGGAGACTTATCCGACAATTACCATCATGAAACGGGATCGCTAATTGGCTGTTAAATCTCCTGAGGTTTATTAAATTTCGGATGCTGGGAAAAGTTAAAGGAAGTGTCAGCTCAAATGTTGACTTTTCATTATCTGGTTGTATTTAAAATCTACCCGGCGGTATCGATTGTCTGAAGCTAAGCTTTTATCGATTTGATTTTATGTATTTTACGTCTTATTAGAGCTGCATAATGAACCTTTGTCGGCAGATTGTCGTTTTTGATTTATGGTCGAGTGAGAACAAAATTGAGAAGTTAATCTCTCGCATATTCTCCTTTTCGGACCGTTGGAGGATTTTGAAACTGCTTTTAGACTTAATATATAACAACTCTTAACTTTAAGTACAAGTCATTGTAAATGAGTGCTTGGTTGTTTCTCTATCTGTTCCGTCATAGGTTACCGAAATGGTTTCTTATGGCAAATTAAAATTAATTTGAGGGTGGGGGAGACAACGGTAAAGGATCTGCTAAAAGTTTAGTATCCATTGTTACGAAAGTTAAAGTAAAGTAGTAATGATTTTTACGTGTTAAAAAAAATTAAGTAAAATTTTTTAATGTTCTTGCCTGATCGCCTAAAGGTGTGGGAGGATTGGAAGGAACATTAGCCATATTTCAACAAAACAATCTAATTATTTCCCAATATTAATCACAACTCGGATTCAATCGATCCAGTCTAAGAGATGTGCCCAATTAATCACTATGCAGAAAATTAACGAGCTACGCGAGATATGAGAAGACTTTAATACTAAAAACACTCGAGGCAATTACTCTGACTTCTTAGCTATTTTAATCTAGATTCTATCTCCAGTGCCAGTTCGTCACCATAAGTAGTTCAACTCTCAAATATAAAATATCCACGATTTACATTCAAGTTGATTAATCTCTGCTCCTATAGCAGTCTATCCTATCTCTCCTATCTCCCTCTAACCTTAAAACCTAGACTATATATAGTAGTCTTAATTAACGTAATCACGTCTTCTTCGAAGAGGAGTTTTATAATAAAATATATTTTTCAAGACCAGAAATTTCCAAAAGGACTATTAGTATAAGGAGCGCGGATCGAACGGTCACAAATTAAAAATTCTAGAATAAAATTTTTTATTCTATATACACGGAGAAAAAAGAAATACTCAAAAATGACTACATGGACATACTCATTTTGAAATGAGTTTGTTTGTATCAGATTTGAACGCATGCCTTTACGAATATGAAACACTACATGTACTCAAAATTTCAAAAAATGGTTAATTAACACTATCAAACAAATTAAAAGGATATTCAGGATTAAAGAAGTTTTTTTAATATACTGGCTACATATTTTAAAGATTGGGGTTCAACAACAAATTTAGTTCTCATAAATCTTCCGAACTATTTTTCGTTTCTACCACGCTAACCGCGGACGAACACATGAGTACTAGATTGTTTTGATTTTGTGTTATGACTTTAAATCAAAACAGTCTTTTTCTAGATTTTTGAATTAAAGTTTTCACCTATTTGTTTTACAAAAGTATGTGCCTTGTTTTTAGTATAAGGCTTTTATGGGAATTTAGCGAAAAAATGTGATAAAAATCTGCCTTTTTTTGGCGGATTACTTAAAAAAAACAAATTTAAAAAGGTATGTGGCTACCTTCGGAGCATTTTATTGAAGCATAAATTTTCAACTAAAAAAACACTTTTTTCTTTAAAAAGGGTGTGCATAGAACTAGGAATTAAGGTTCAAGTGTAGTATAGGGAGGCCCTTGGCGATGTCAAATTTTTTGCTGACCAAAATCGATCGCCAAGCTACTTCACTTAGCGATAGGTTTCCCGAAGCCAGAGGGCCGTGGTGGCCGAGTGGTCTAGGCATCGGATCATGGCTAGTGTGTCATGAGTTCGATCCTAGTACCACTAAAGATCCGCCGTGTAGGGGAGCGATGCACGTTAAATCTGTCGAGAGCTCAAACGTCCTCCCGTTGGTGTGGTTGGGTAGTTAGGAGAGGGGGGTGCCAGCTCAGGTGTCGTCCGCGTCACTTGACCATGGTTCAAAATTACGCGGACCGTCGCCAAAAGCCCTCGTGTTGCTAATCAGTGCGACGTTAATATTCACTCACTCACTCACTCCCGAAGCCAGAATGAATTCGTTATCTCACCATAATATCTATATAAAAATCTCAAAATCCAAAGAAAAATCGCCAAATCGAAAGGGCCCCCCTCCCCTATACTACACTTGAGTCAGGAATTAAAATACAATTCCATAAAATTTTTAATTATTTTCGATAGATTGGGAATTTTTGTTAAAAATTGCAGTTACAGTAAACCTTGTATTGAAAATTCTAATTAATATATTCAAATAATATTAAAACTGCACACAAATAACATCATTATCTGTGTCTAGAGCGATAAGATTTATATTATTTTTTTGAAATTTGTCAATTTTTTAAAGAAAAAAGCATGTTTTTTTCTCACAAATTGTATGTGCAATAAAATGCATAAATACATACACAGAGATTATAGTCTATAATACATATAAAATAAAATTAAAATTTTCTTAAAATTTTTTAATTCAATGTCTTAAAAAGAAATCCATTTGTGAACTTTACCGTGAAGCCAAAAAACATAGTTTCTCAGACAATGCTTTTAAAGATTTAAATACAATGTGAAAAATATTCTACTAGTAGTACATTTCTTAAACTCACCATATTTATAGCTCAAACTCTCTTTAGCTTCATGTTTTCCTAATTTTTCAACCCGTTTGCTGTTTTCTGGAGAGTTTTGTAGATTATAACAATTGTCGAGTATAATAAAATTTTCATGAAAAATTGCAATTAGGATCTTTTACACAAAATTCTAATGAATGTATTCAAATAATATTTATACAGTACATAAATAATGGAACATCTTTATATGTATTAGGAATTAAAAGATTTGTATTACCTTTAAAAGATTTTTAAATATGCCAAATTTTATGCAAAAACTCGATTTTTTAAAAAATTAATGATTTTTTTTTCATTTAAAAGCATTGAAGTTCATAAATACAGCGAACCCCAAAAGTGTTCGTACACTTGCAATTTCCTATAAAATTTAATGATTTCGACAAATAAAAATCAACATATAGAAATTGTAATTTTTTTTATGATATCTGCAACTTGTTCTTAATGGAATGACATAATTATTTTTTAAAAATAGTATAACTATTATTTTTAAAAATTAATAATCAAAAAGCTACTAAAAAATTACGCCACAAAAGTCTTCGTACACTTAACAAAAAACTCAACATAGCTTTAAATATTGTATTTCTTTCTTAATTTAGAACTTAGTAGGATATCTTTTAGTGGTCCACAACAACTTTTAAACGTCTTGGTATAGATTTAATAAGTTTTTTGTAATGTCTGCATCGATTTACCTCCATGCTTCTGTGATTATTTTTACTTCCCATATGTCATGTTTTCTTTTTATTTTAAATCTAGTTCTCCCCAAATATGCTCTGGTGGGCTAAATAAATTGATTGAGGAGGTGTTTTCACAAAATTTTGGGGCAGTTATAAAGACACCAGCGGTGTACATTGAGAGCAGTACGCTTGGCGTTATTATCCTGTTAAATATGAAGCCGTGTTCAATATCAAATTTTGGACAGACAATTTAAAATTCTCTTTAAAATATTTGACTAGAGCTCATGATTCTCAATACCAGCAAAAATTACCTAATTCTGTGGCTGATTTACGCCCCCATGCAAGAACACTTCCACTTCCATGGTTCATTCATCCAGCTAGATTCTTGTGACTAAGTTTCAGAAAATTCAAAATTGGCAGGAAGTGATTAGGATGACAGAAAATTCAACATTTTTGGTTCTGATGGACATATAATAGTTTTAAAGGAAAAAATGAGGCATTTAATCCCGTGAATTTATGTGGAACAAGAGCTCCTCCACCTCCATGCTTCAACACAGAGGTGTTCTTGCGGGGGAGGAGGGGGGGTGTAAATAGGCTTCAGGAATTACGTAATTTGGTATTTTTTTATGGTATTGAGAATCATGAGCTCTATTTAATATTTTAAAGAGATATTTTAAATTATCCTCTCAAAATTTGGATATTTCAGACGACTTCATTTTTGTAACAGGATAATGACGCCAAGCGAACTGCTCTCAATGTACACTGCTGGTGTCTATAACTGTACCCAAAAGTTGAAAACACCTCCTCAATCAATTTATTTAGCCCAGCAGAACATATTTGGGGAGAACTAGATTTAAAATAAAAAGAAAACATGACATATAAACACATAATGGGAAGTAAAAACTATAATCACAGAAGCTTGGAGGAAAATCAATGCAGAAATTACAGAAACTCATTAAATCTATATCAAGATGTCTAAAAGTTGTTGAGGACACTAAAAGATATCCTACTAAGTTCTAAATTAAGAAAGAAATACAATATTTAAAGCAATGTTGAGATTTTTGCTAAGTGTACTAAGACTTTAGTGGCGTAATTTTTCAGGAGCTTTTTGATTATGAATTTTTAAAAATAATAGTTATACAATTTTTAAAAAAATAATTATGTCATTCCACCAAGAACAAGTTACAGATATAAAAAAATTACAATTCCAAACTATTAATTTTTATTAGTCGGAAACAATAAATTTTATAGGAAATTGCAAGTGTACGAACACATTTTGGGTTCACTGTATATACACAGAGATTAGATTTTGATTCATAACACAGATACAACTAAATAAAACATGTTCTGAAAATTTAAATTCAATATCTTAAAAATAATTTGTGTAGGGATCAGCATCTGGTTTTGTTAACTCCAATTCCAGTTTACTAATTATGCTACAACTTTGCTTCTAGATATCATAGAAACAAAAATAGAGTGTTTTTGGAATCTTAAATGTATAGGCTTTAAAATAGAAACACAAAAGTAATTTTTGAAAATTTTCACCAAACTGCGAATTTTGGGTAGTCACATATCTTAATGAAATTTACTTGATTCATAATAAGTCATATTGTTTGATTTTTTGGGCACTTGCTTATAGGCAAATAATAATTTAAGTATTCCTTTGCTACATTGGAATAGTTTTATTTTCATATAGAACTTTAAAATAGCTTGCATGTCTTGAAAAAGGCAAGCCTACAAAATAAATTTTTGTTTTCAATTAGTAATCTTTTTAAGTGACTAATTTCTTGTAAATTTTAAAGAACTTTTTTGCTTATTGGGTAAACTTATGGAAAATGTCTTAAAAGTTCTCATAAAGAAATTATTTAAAAGGGTCAACTATTTCAATACATTTATTTTATGATTCCTTTATTGTGACTATAGTGTTTTGTTTATTTGGATGAAAATAAATGAAGTATATATATCAGATTCTTTATATTTAACCCAATATAAATATATTTTATACTTTTACTCATTAAAGAAAGGTAGAGAAAAATTATGTTCTTACCATAAAATCTGGCATATCATGCATACCATCGTATTACGTGCACTTATACTTTCAAGTAGCAATTTTTTTAATTTTTATGTTTATTTGCTGTATAATGTGCACCCTTTTTCATGAAGAAACCTGAAATGTATGTGAGCCATGCTCTTAAAGTTTGAAAGTCATTTATTCTAAGCTTTATTAAAAAATAGTATACATCTAGAAGTGCAACCTTTTAAGTTCATAAGGAACGCCATTTCTTTTAAATGAACAACATTTGAATCTATGTAGAAATCTAATTTTTTTCCTATGCTCACATTTTTTTAAAGCTTTCATTTTTATACCTGGCATGTAACGTGCACACGTAAAATTCAATCTTATTTTTTGTGTTAAAAGTGTACATCATATGCCAGATTTTACAATACATATTACCACAACAATGCCAATGTTCAAGATAACTCCTCAAGTTGGTAACCCTGATTTTGCATGTGTCGTATGCGCCAGATTGACAACCATGTGTTTATTACATATAATTTCGCCAATATGGTTGCAATAATAATGTAAGTACCAAAAATTAATACGGCTTGGGTACAAAAACTCCTATTTGCAGGTATGTTGTACACAAGTGGAAAAACATAAAAAATCTTGGCACTTATGTATTATCGCAACCAACTGGCGACATATATGAAATGAAACACCTGTTTGCCAATTCAGCACATACAGCTCACAGGAAATTGGAGGATATTTGCATATTGTCGCCAATTCTAAATAACTCGCTGAGTTGGCCACCCCGATTTCCTATGTGTGGTACATGCTGAATTGGCAACCAAGGGCTTCATTTCATATAATGTCACCAATAGGTTGCAATAAGACAAGTACCAATTGGGGTTGCCAACTAGGCGAGTTATTATTAGATTTGGCATTTGTTGTGATAATACCCAAGTGCTGAAATCAGTTCAGTCTGACACACATGAAGACCCATAAATTTAAAATATGGTTTAAAAAACACGCTTTTATCGAACTAAAATCTCAATATAAATTATTAACAAGAAAATTAATGTCATTGTGGTAAAAGCGTGGGGGCCTTTGTACTACATTTTTACACTAACTCTGCGTTTTGGAATAGAACTAATAAGAAATTATAACAATTAATATTGAGCACCCCACGCTTTTATACGCAGTTATTATTTTTCCAGTTTCAATTTCTTTATTTTTTTCTGCTTCTTTTCTTGGCATTTCTAAATACATTGTATTCTATTTCTTTAAATCCTGGCACTCATATTTTTATAATTTGTTTTCTATAAAAAATTACTTACATTTTTGCTTCTTAATGTAATTCCTTTTTTGCCAGGAATAAGCCATTCTTTTAAATTATTTTCATTTTGAGTTCTTAGTGGGAGACTGTCATCATTAATTGAAAACTATCGGATGGCAAAATTTTATTTGCAGCGATTTCAAAACCACTTCTAAAAGATATTTAATGTGTAGTGTACTGATAACAAATTAGTTCCTGTATATATATATTGTTCCAATGTGTGGTATTTTTTGAACTGTTGTTTTTATAAATGTGAAATTCAAGAAGACATGCCTTCATGTGTAATATTTATAAAATTGTATTTTTTAAACCTTTTATCTTGTTTCTAAATTTTGAATGCTTTATTTTTAATTTGCATTAGTTTCATTTCTGCTTGCTAGCATAAATCTTCATTTTTAATATTTCCACTCATAATTTATTTTAAATTTTGCACATAGTTCAGAGAATTTTTCTCTTTTATATGTATACATATTATGGATAAACATTAATCTATGAATTTCATACATTTTGCACTTTCTGCCATAGACCATTGGTTTCACATTGTAACCTTTGTCATCATGTTCTAATACTCATATGGGCGTAGCATAACACTACATGTATTATGCTAAATTTTGTAGATAGCCATTTAGAAAACTATATAATTATGAACAACATTTGTAAAAATTTTACTCTTATGAGGAAACTTTCAAAATTCCTCTCAGAACCAGCTATCTATAAATAATTTAGATGACTCACATATCCTAACATGTAATTTATTTGAAACAACACTGTTTGAAAGACATTTTCACTCACATTTCATAACTCAAAGACATGATTTGATAAAAAAAATAAAAAAGCTGTTTATTTATGTACTTTTATACACTAGAACCTATATTTAAAATGATAATTCCATGTATATTACATTAAAACAGCTGTTCTGTACAAATAAGGATGGAGTTGACTATAATATAGATTAGATAGTGTTTATAAAAAAATCAATAAAAAATAACTTATTGAAGAAAACATGTTTCAAAAATCTCACTTATATTGTTTATTTTTTAATGTATATATGTATGTGTACAATTTTCAGAATAAATATTTTAACAATGTGATTTTGGTTTGTTTTATTTTTCTTGTTAACAGTGAATAATTGAAAACAAGGCATTGGAAATAAAATGGCTAAATTATGATTCTATTGGTCCTTATGATGTTATATTTTCTTTTAAATGGGTGCTTAAAACTTCTCTAAAAACTCTTTCTAGTTGGTTAAAAACTTGTGCATTTTAAATGTTTTGTTAATGCAAAAATCTACTACATTCTTCTAAGGACTAAAATTTTTAATTATTTTAATTTAAAAAAAAAACATTAACTTAAAAACTATAATATTTGTTTTCTTTGGTGATAGAGAGTGTAAAATCAGTTGATTAAACAAAAAACGAACTTAATTTGTAATATATCAATGCATTTTCTTTATTTCCATCTCGATGGATGTGTTTCTATTTAAACAAAACAATTGATAAAAAGAGTACTTCACACCTGGGCCTAATGAGTGTTAGTTTAGTCAAAAGCTTTTTTCTTCAGGTTACATAATATGTAAAAAAGCTATTTCTTTCAGGCATTGTTTTGAAATTTTTACTTAGAAAAATCTGTTATTTATCATAATGTTTCCTAGATTTTCTAATAACTTATTATTGAAGGGCTGAATTTTTTAAATAAAAGTTAATTTTCTGCTGTATATGATTTTAAGGAAACAATGTAATGCTTCTAGAGAGAGACATAAATATAAATAATGAATCAAATTGCTTCTGGAACTAGTTCAAAATGCATACACATTTGTTTAACTATTACATCGAATTTATTTTTGCAGTTTTCAAAGATTTAAATTTGCGGTATAAGTTCGAAGACATGCAGTTTGTGATCAAATAATAGTTGCATTTTTTTTTCTTCGAAAGTAATATTTTTGTTGATACTTGCGTATTGTCGCCACCGTATTGGCGACATTATATAAAACGAAGTACATGGTTGCTAATTCAGCGCGTAGGACACATGCGAAATCGTTACTGCAATTTGGCGAGTTATCTTTAACTAGGCACTTTCGCGATAATATGCGAGTACCTTTTTGTTACACACAATAAATGTAAAATGAACTTTGATTTCGAAGTTAAGTGTAAAAATTTCATGAAATGAAAATAAAATAATACGTAAGATGTAGAAAGTGAAAATTTACAACTCAGGTATCACATTTTTAAATCCCTTAAGATTTGGGTTAATAAATATTTTTCTGTAAAAATTCAATTAGATACAACAGTACCAAAAATAA
>BMAO01000021.1:53789-69375 GCA_019973975.1 Trichonephila clavata
GCTTAAAGATAAAGTGAATGGCCCAAAACTCAGAAAAAACTCAATAAACTCGTTACAGTAGAAAAACCATTAATATCTCAAATCCAACTTTTTTTATGAAATATGAATACTTCTAGATTGAATATCGTGAAAAATAAAAGAAATTTAAATGGACAAACGTTGCATACTGTTTTGAACTGCCTTTGCTGTGATAAAATTGGAAAAGTTGAGCATTACGCACAAACTTTTTCTTCTCCAGAGAAACGCATCCACAGCGCCTGAGATTAATTGAACTGGATGCTCATTTGTAAAGCTGTTTTCATCCTTTTATCACGGATTCACAAACCGTGATTATATGTATTTATTCCGCTTCACTTATTCTTTGATGCGCATTTTCCGAAAGATTACACTGGAAGTGCCAAATGAAAGATGTATAATATATTGAGATAAATTGTCCTCAAAAACAATCTATTCAGAAAAAAAATACATAATCTACAATGTTTCCTACCAAGTTTTACGTTTTATCTTGCAAGTTTAAGAAAAGAAACAGAAATCCACATATTCTAGCAAAAAATATATGCTTTGAAATGTTTTAATTTCTTAAAATATATTCTTTTGACACGAGGATAAAAAATTATTCCGTACAACCAGATTTTACAAATAACAATATGCGAATAATACATTGCAGCATTTGGAGAATATCACAAAACATTTAAATGATTTATATATATATATATATATATAATATATGTATAAAGAAGCTTTTCTTTCTCTTCTTGCCATAATTCCACAGAAATTTAACGGAGAGGTTGTAAGTTCATACTACTGAGGCACAACATAGTACTCAAAGGATGATGAAATCATAGTAGCAAAACAAATTATTATGAAGCATACTGTATGGAATGAAGCTGAAAAACACTATTAACAGAATGTTTTTGGATGCCATTAAGCGTCTCACCAATGCATCACACATTCACTGTAGCTTCATCTATCAATGAAATTTAAATCAAAGATTCAAGCTGTCTAATCTATTCTACAGATATCTTCACTTTCTAGAAGATCCTTAGCAGCCTGTGGGTCAGAGCACTGTTGTCCACAAAGATAAATTTAGAGATTCACCCAAGATAAATGTGTGGGGGAGATTAAGTGTGTAAATTAAACATTTCGGTAAGTGAATCTGTCAAAATTCACAGCATTATTAGTCCGCTCATCATAATGCCTCCGCGCAGATACGTCAAGGTCACCTCAACAATCCTTTCTGTATCCCTTGTTTTTAACTTGTTGAAAGAGTGTACCCTCATCGGTAAAGAGGACATGACTCTATTTATGAGTCATCTAGTTTTTGTGTTCATTTAACCACAGAAAACGGTGTAACCGATGATGATGTAAATGCTGCAGTATTTTTTTAGACAGTTTGCAGAATATACCGCCTTAATGAAGCCACAAGAAACCAGGACACTTGTCGTTCGCTTACCGAACGCAGCTGCTAAGTTATATTCCCGTCATCTGATTTCGGTCCATTTTTGCGTACACGGTAATATATCAGTCAACACTTGTCAGTTGTCACTTTTTATCTTCTCTGGTCTACCATCAACTGTTTTTGTGTGTTACAAGTGTACCTCTCCAATGAAATATTTTTCAAGCTCGTACACAACACTTTAGTCAATTCTAAATTCTTAGGCAGCACTCGCTACCGCCTATCTTCAAGTTTAACTAACTCTCCTCAAGCTATACCACGAGTAAAGGCATCTTGATGGTTTCTTGAAGCCATATTGCACGCTCGATCTCTTATTTTCAGCGATTGTCCAAAAATATGCCTTTTATTCCATTTTGTAAGTTATCTTTCATTGCGCATACTGATTTCAAACATTTTTCTATGTCCTTACATAATGATATCTAACGTGATATTTGAGTATGTATCATCTTTTTTATTTTGAGTTGGTATTTCTCTGTTCTGATCACACACAAATTTATATATATATATATATATATATATATATATATATGTGTGTGTGTGTGTGTGTGTGTGTGTGTGTGTGTGTGTGTGTGTGTGATGAATCCCCAAAACTTTTTACGTCCGTTGGGGTAAACTTCCTACCACGACAACTCAATCCACCTCCCGTATAAGTACTTTGACTGCAACTTCGGCGGACTTACTAAAAACACGTGCACGAACGACATCCGCTCCTGTCCACGCTTGAAAGAAGACTCGTCGATTGTCATGGCTTGGGGTGCCGAACGATTTGCTGAACAATTCGAATAAAGTACGATTTAATAAACGGCTGCCCTTTTCATTACTCCAAGACAGTTATATATATATAAATAATTTCATAGTTGTATGCTGAAAAGGGCTTTGTTGTTTAATTTTTACACAGCTACTTCTTTGGATAATTAAAACATACTTCAATTTGATGTATAGTTTTATTTATTTAAGAAGACAATTTCTGCTCGAACTGTTTTTTCTTTATATATATATTATATATATATATATATGATGTGTATTTATAATTATACTCTTATACTACCAAAGTGTACTTATTATGGTATATTTTCTTTTTAAATTAAAAACATAATTTTAATAAAATTTGAAGTACCTAGTCTAAAACATGAATAAATTTTATTGAATTATAAAATATGTTTAAAATGTATATATATCATCCTTACAGACTTTTTCATCTATTTAAAAAAAACAAGGGCTTTTGCAATTTTTCATTTTGAATAATATTTGAGAAGTAAAACATTCTTTTATATATAAGCGATTCAAAATTAAACACACTTACCTTAAAGTAAAACTTTTAAGCATATTTTGCATATTTCTTTTTACAGTAGAGTAAAATTTCTAGAGATGAAACCTTTTTAACAAAAATGTAAATTTTAAATTTGATTTTTGCTCATATTTATATCTTAGTGCTCAAAATTTTAACCACTTATGATAAATTGAAAAAATTTAAGTCAAGCTTCAAAACTAAATTTTTGATATTTTTATGATATATTCTAAAGATAAGAAAAATTAACCAAATTTCCTTTTTACGCAAAAAATTATAGAAGTGTTGTTTCTTACATGAAACTAGTTTTTATCTTTAATAATTATTCTATGGTTTCTCTAAAAATTGTACTATCGTATACATAACTACACTGAAGAAATTCTTATCAATATTAAGAATAAAGATTTACATACTAATAAAGGTATGTTTTGTCCAAATTAATTTTTGGTGGCCACGGTAGACTAGTGGTCAAGGTAACGGACTTGTGGCTAGCGTGTCATGAGTTCCAGCCCAGTGCCGATGAAGACCCACCGTACAGGGGAGAGATGCACGTTAAATCTGTCGAGAACTCAAACGTTCTCCCGTTGGTGGGGTATGGTAGTTAGAAGAGGGAGGCACCAGCTCAGGTGTCCTCGTCACTTGACCATGGTTCAAAATGACGAGGTCCGTCTCCAAAAGCCCTAGTGTAACTGAACAGTGCGTCGTTAATATATTCACTCATTCAAATTCACTTTTCTTTGACTCAATTTTAACTATACGCACAAAAAATAAAGTGTATAAACATATTTTTGTAGATTATTTTGTTAGTAATTTGTTATATGTGCAAACTTGAATAAACTAGGAATGAAATTTATTTTTCGAAAATTGCGACGCTATGCACATTAAAATTTTGGTCGAAATTTTGAGTCGAATCGTTAATAATGCGGCAGCTTATGATCATTGACTTCAAACTTCTCAAGGTGAGCAGTCGGTTGGAACCTCTCTCCGCTGGAAAAGAGAGTTAGTTATAAGAAACACACAGAATGGTCTAGTAAGGTTTGTTTTGTTCGTAACTATCTGTTCAAAAGTGAGTAGGATTTGTTGAGTATTAAGACCTGATTTTCACAAAAAGTTTTTTCGTGAAAAAAAAGTTTTAATTTTACACATAACACTTATATATTAATCCACTATGTTAAGCTTCTGTAAGAAAAAAGTACACAGCAAGTTGTATACACTGGGGAAAGGTTTGACAAAAGTTACAAGATTTGACTGAATGCAATGCGACTTCCCAAAAACACGAGATATGCTAACTAGAAAAGTAAATGCATCGTGTAATTGGTGGGTGCTGGGGAAGGGGGCGAGTGAATAAGACTTTGTCAGACTTCAGAAGCGTGTAAGTGACATTTTTTTTTGTTCCACTGTGCGCTTCGAGGCAGGCTTAAGCCCACCGTTGAATGGATGAATGCACAGGTTGCAGCAGCATGCAAACGAGTGGCTAAGTCCATTTGATGTAGTCACTGCGCCTCAATGCACCAAATCCTTGAGACGGCAGCCCCATAGAAAAAGAAATTCAATGGTGTGAGATCTGGTGATCATGGTGGCCATGAAACTGGAGCTCCACGTCCTATCCAGTGGCCGGAGAATGCCATATCCAGCCAATCATGTACAGGAACGCAGAAATATGGCGGAACCCCATCATGCAACAGCATTCATTCATCATTATTTGCCTCATTTTCCCGTAAGCTATGGATCATACAGGTACAGTTTTTTGGGCATTTTTTATGTACTCCTAGCGAAGATTCTGGCTGCGCAGAGTTTAGGCACTGTTTTTTGGATACTCTGTATAGATGAAATACAGTGCTAATTGTCTTGTTTATTTTACTTCGTGGTATTAACTACACTATTTATATTCCTCTAATAATATTACACTTTGTATACTGTTAAAAATATCGACCAGATATTACATACTTAATAACGTTTTGTTTACATTTGCTCATTTGTCGATACAAATGCCTTAAGCATACAACATTTAGCTATCAAGTACGGTCTTCTATGTGAATTCCAATATTAGAAACATAGTACTTTCATTTTTATTTGTTTTCTTAATTTCTTACAAATTAATATTTACTCTATTATCAGTTAATAAAAACAAAAACGTCAGAAAATTGTAAATAATTATTTCTCCGTTCCTTACATTTCTAGCATCAGATTAATTTTACTTTAATTACATCCCTCAAATCTGATTTATACATTAACATCTAATTACGTGATGCAAATGTTCATTAGTATATTATAATCCAAAACATATTAATTAGTAATCGTAGAGTTAGAATTCGTATAAACAGATTAAAATATGAATATTTTTAATTTGCATCTAATTTAAGTTTCCTGAATTCGATATTTATTGAATTGTATATATAGCTGGGTAAAAAGGTTAAATAATATTGAACTATGTATCGCTAACATTTTTAATGAATCAAAATATTCTACTCAGATTATTTTTCAAAAAAATTTACATCAATAATTAAAATGTGTCTTTAAAATCTCAAAAATGTCCCGAACAGTTGAAAATGTAAACATCATTTTTATAAATGAGAATTAATAGCACAATGTTATAAGTATTTTGGTTTTGTGTATCTTGAAATTCACAATTATAAAGCTGGATGTAATTATCTCCAATAGTCTGGATAATATTTAAATAACTTTTTGAGTTGCGTTAAGGGGTCATTTCCAAACTTATATTTTTCAATTAAAGTTTCTCTTCTCAAATTTGTGCAGGAGGGTGTGTGTGTGAAACCGTCAAAGCTTTCTAAAAAATAATATCTTTCCATTTTTGAATCAATGAGATAAACTGATGAAAAAGCTTTTATTACTCCGTAAATAAAATAAAAAATAACTATATTAAGCTAATAAATAATTAATAAAATTTCTGGTAACTTGTTGAGTAGTAAAAAGTTATTAAATAATTCTTATTAAAGGATAAAACGTTATATTAACTTGGATAAATAAGAAAATCATGTGTATTTCAATGAGGTAAAATTTCTAGAAATTTCTTATGAATAAAAATTAAGGCAGCACTGATTTTTCTACCTTTTTTCCTGCGTTCATGCAGAATCCTAAGTGTTTTAATCTTGCAAAATTTATTTTTCATAAATTTCTTATATTATTCTTAATACTGCATATATTTTTCTTTAAACGCGTGCAAGTCGTATTTTCTTTTTTTAAAAATTCATATGTAATAGAAACTAATGTTTGTTCTCTGTCTTGATTAATCATTGGTCTCTATTGTTTCATTCTAAAATTATTTAATTTAAATTAAATCTATTCTCCAAAAAGCATACTGTAATCGCGTAATGGATATTTTTAAGAAATTAAAAAATAATTCAAAAAATACAGAGAATAAATTTAAAAAATGAATATTCAAAGATATATAGTATTCTTTCTTATGTTTATCTTCAAAAAACAAGAAATAACCGAAAATAAATAATAACATAAAAATAAGCTACATAAAATATAACTATTTCTTGAATAAAAAATTAAAAAATTAAAATTGTACATAAATCACACGCTTTAAAACATATTTATTAAAATAAGAAATAGACTACATGAAATATAAGTATTTCCCTTCATTATAGTTAAATAATCAGAAAAATAAAAAAATTATGAGAATTTAGTGCTTGCACCGCTCTACTTTCATATCGCAAAATCAGGGTATAATTTGTGACTTTCAGTTTGATACGATTCCGAGCATTCAGTTGTTGAATAATTTCTTTGAGGACTCAAAATATTTTTTATATAAGGAAAGATTTTTTATTTAGATATGTAGAGCCAAAAGCGGAACGCAGAGTACATGCAACTTTCTCTCTTCAAACAATTAAATCTCCCTAGTAATGACATTCAATAATTTGCAAAATAGCTGTAAATTTATCTGTAGAGTTATTTTTCAGATTTTTTTTTTTATAATTCCGTAAAACACTGTCATTCTGAAGATGTTTGTTAAATGAGGTCCATTAAAAAGATTTATGAACTCCCATCCATTCAAAAATTGACAAATTTGTAAAGTAGGGTGGAGTGTAACTGAGAATTGTACTACATGTGGCAATCTTGCTGTAGGTTGTCGACCCCTGTGTCTAGATTATAAAAAAAGTTCTATCTACACAATTGAGAAGTCTTTCATTGTTACAAAACGCTAATTAGAGATAAAATAATCATGGGTCTTAGTTTCTCATTTCTCAAAGAAATATTTTAAATAAACTAAGCTTTAAACTCATTGACATATCATATTTCGGAGAATTATTGGGATTCTTTGACTTGTGTTAGCTAATTAGATCTTTCCAATTACAGAAAAAAGATATGAGAGTCTTTTCAAAATGCCACAATTCTTTCAAATGTAGCACCTCATCACTGTCATATTTTATTTCCAATTGAAAATATTTTTTCAGCGTTTGTATTTTCCACATCTTGCTTCCAAGAGTCTGTTTTGATTTAGTCATTCAGCCCAAACGAGCGAATTAGCTACCACTATTTGTACTCGAAACAACGTATAAAAAGAAACAAGTATATACCACTATCTTTCTTTATGAGCCTTGATATGTCACGGCGTCACATAATATTATATCACTTAACCTCTTAATTTTAAAGCGTGTTCATATTACTAAAGTATTATAGTTTTGGTTTTGGAATTACTTGGTTTGGTAAATCCAGTGTATAACGAGCACTTTGAACACAAAAAAATAAGATCCAAATTTACGGTTGTGCCGGATATAAAAATGACAGCTTTGAACTTAAAACAAATAGAAAAAAGTATAAAAAATTAGACTTCTCCATTTATCAAAATAGGGTTTATTGAAAAGAAATGACGTATATGAATTTTTGAATTATGACTTTATGAATTTAAACAATTTTAGTTCTAGAAGTATACTGTTTTTCCTCAAATATTTGAGATAATACCTCGAATAAAAAACTTTAAAACCTAAGAACATACGTTTTCAGGTTCCTTTTTAAAAAGGGGGTGAGCGTTATACGGCAAATATACCTCAAAATTAAAAAAATACAGCTTGGAAGTATTGGGGCGCGTTATATACCGAATTTGTACTTCACAAAAATACAGTAAGTAAAATTTAAAAATTACTCTTGTTTTCAGTTATTTTTAGATTTCTTAATTATTTAGAGTGTAACCAGTTTTCTTACTGAAGCATTCGTTGATATTTTTTCTAAAAAAGTAAGTAACAAGTTCATATTCAAATAATCATTATTTTGTGCTAGTAATTATATCAAAATATGATGCTTTAGCGAGAAAAATGGATATCCAAGCAATAGTTCAAAATGAAATTATTTTAAGTACCAATATTTGGGATGTGTATGATAATAATTTGCTTAAAAATAATTCTTATGCATTAGTAATCTTAAAAATTAATGTCACGATTTTGTAATTTATTATTAATACATGTGGATTTAATACTTATTTCTATTTAAGTAATAAATTAAATTGGCCCTGTATATGTACGATTCATCCAATATTGTAAGTGTTTAATCTTTCATTATAAGTTTTTTAAAAAATCTATTCAAATATTTCCTTTTATACTTTGACTGTAACGTGATTAAATTTTTCAAGATTCTGTAGATTAAAGATTGGGAAGTTGTGACAAAGTCACATACAGTTTTCTCCTAGCTTTTCATTGAATCTAAATTTTCCATCTTAAAACTTTTCAATTTAAAAACTATTAAGTATCTTGAAAGTGTTCTTTTTAGATTACATCCATAAAATTAAAAAATTTTTTTACTAAATTAAAAAAGCTTAATTTGACTATCCATATTTACGGAATTTCTACTTCAGTTTTTGATTAGTACTAACCGTAATTATTCATTGATAAAATAAAGGCCTCTGAAATGTTAGACAGTACAAAATCTGTATTCGCTGAAAAATGAGAAATTAATATAAGATCTAAATTAATTATCAGTACCAGTGTTGTTTTCCCCTATTAGTTATTTTTATAGATGACATATTGGTATAATACCTCAAACTTAAAAATTATTAACCCACATATTGTTACACCAATCTAATTTTAAAAAGTGAAACAAATTCTGCATCAAATTTATTGCTTTCAAAATGACGGATAATAAAGTAAGATTAACTTAAGTAGAAAAATAAGGCATATATTCTCAGTGAGATGTAGTAAGCTAATATATAAAATAAGTTATATATATAAATCTAAATCTCATTATTTCTTTCCTAAAACTCTACGGTGTAAAATTTAAATGTACATAAAAAACTGTATTTTATCTTTAACATATTAGAACATTTTTCTTATATGTCTACTAGGTTGTACGGATTAAGTTTTGGAAACACTTTTAAGATTATTGTTGAATTAGTTTGGTTGAACCATTTGACCATATATTTTTAAAAATTTTTTAACACTTTAAATCATATTATAGATATAAAGTATGTATAATATGTATGTATGTATAGATATAAAGTATGCATAAGATGTATTGCCATAGGGCCTGAATATACAAAAAAAACTTTCATGCATTTACAAACTATACTGATAGCACTTTTTCCCTTATATTCTTGTAATTTAAAGGGATTCCTGATTCATAATACCATTATATTCCCGAATAAAGTTTTGTATATATATATTGTAAATTTATACAGCTCATTTCGAATTTCTAAAAGATTCATAAAAATATCAAGAAAGAAAGAAATTTACTATAAAATATATTATTACCGGTAAAGCTGTAAGGGGATAGTCATTTTGGCAAAGATCCACCGTTTTATTGAGGAAAAAATAAGAATTGTCATTCTCAGGAATCCTTTAACTTTTCAAAAACACACGAAAAAACTATTACAAAATTTTAATAATACATACGTGTACAAAGATTGAAGAACTATTGATTTTAGAAGATCAAATACAATTGCTAGACTACTAAGATAAACGAGTGAAAAATACTATTTCCTTTAATTTTGTTTAAGCATGTACTTCGGAAATTTACATTAATTTATCCCTTTTATTTTCCCAAAATTTCGCTGCTTAAGTGATGGTTTATGTTGAATTTTAGAATTACTCTAGGATTATTGGCAATGTATCTCGTAATCTTGGATCACTTTCAGGTGACAGGCTAACAAACAATTAAACAATCAACGTAATTAATTGCTCAAAATTATACTACTTAATCCGTATGTGAAAAAGTCAATAATACACTGCTGGCCACCGTAAATGCAACACCAAGAAAGACAAGAGATAGCACAACAAAATTTATTTTGTAAATAACATGTTGACCAAGTATCAAATGATTAAATTTATAGACTTCTGTGAAGTGTGGTTCCTGCCAGAATCAGTAGCCAGAGTAGCCGCTATTGTTGGAGATCACCGCTGCCACACGCCTCGGAATTGATTCAAAGAGACTTTGGATGTGTTCTAGGGGTACAGCAGACCAAGAAGCTTCCACACGTTGCCAAAGTTTATCTGGTGTGGCAGCTGGGGGTGTAATCTGGGTCAATCACTGAGACATCATGGACCGCATGTTTTCTATCGGTGAAAGATCCGGAGAGCGAGCCGACTAGGGAAACAATCTGGTGATTGACGAAGAACCTTTCGACAATGCGTGCCAAGTGTGGTCACACATTATCCTGTTTAAATATGGCTGTGGCCAAGCCCTGAAGGTAAGGAATGACAACATAATACCCGGTGCAGGACCAGTGAGGTGGTGCATAACGCAGCTGTTCAGCATCCTCTCTCCACGGTGTCTCCAGACTCGAATGCCACCATCGTGGTGCTGCAGACAGATGAGTGACTCGTCAGTAAAGACAACTTCATTCCATACTGAAACCCACATCCTTCTTTCATCGCACCATTCGCGGCGGAGACGTCTGTGGTTCTGCGTCAAGGGTAGACCAAGCAATGGACGTCTTGCGGACAGACCACTTTACTGTAAACGGCATCGAATGGTACGCGCAGACACTGAATGATGCGTTACAGACTCAATGTGCTGTGCTATGGTTCGTGATGTGACCGAGCGATCCGTCACTGCCATGCGCACAATTTGCCTGTCCTCATGTGAAGTGGTGCACTGAGGTGGATGCGATCGACCACTTCGGTCCGGCGTTTCCTCCTGCATCCAACGGTCGCATATCCGCATTGCAGTTGTTTGGTTTCGTCCAACACGACTACCGATTTCCCTGAAAGATAATACACAATCTCGGTAGGCCACCATCCTTCCTCTGTCGAACTCGGATACTTGATCAAAAGCTGATCGCTGTTTTCTACGAGACATAACTGGTCGTTTTTTGAAAAAACCACAAGAAAAACACAATTGCCGGACTTGAAATCGTCGAAATCTCCAAGCCTTAAATAGCGCTTTGAGGTGACGCCACAAGGGTGCGTGATGCGTGTCTGGGCTGAAATTCTAATCATTTGATATCTCATCTCCGCTAATGTATGTTGTAATTTTCATGTTATTTGCGTGCTTCCTTCAGGGTGTTGCATTTACGGAAGCCAGCAGTGTATTTTATGTAATGAATGAAGATTGACAAACTAATGAAAAAATGTTCATCAATTATCAACAACATCGGTAATTGTTTAAATATTTTTGCTAAAATTGCATCCAATTTAAAATTAAAAATACTCATTGATTTAAACTACGGATGTCACACAATTCCAAGTAAAATTCCCCTTTTTCTGCTCAAATTATTTTCTTTGATGATGAAAAGTAGTTATAGCATTTCCAAGAAACACATGTCCCTTATATTTCCAGAAATGCAGATTTTCTCACTTTTCAGCGAAATCTTAATCCTATAATGATATTTGTATTTTGCAATCGGCGAAATTTTCCTCTGGAACTCAGATCTAATGACTCGTAAATTTCAAGAAAAGCCGCGTTACATTTTTGTAAAGTGTCTCTTTTATCTTAGCAAAGTGAAAACTCTTTTATTCTTTCCCTGGCATATAAGGTTATTGAAGGAAAAAGAAACTATTTTTTTTAGTGTACAATAAATTTTCTACTAATACGCGGAAAAATTTTTCTAACTAACCAGTGTTTTAACCTGCTTCTAAATATTAAATTTGATTTTTCGTACAGTTATTTCTTAGAACATTAACACTTTGGGCGGGCTAGCTTAGTGGTCAAGGTAACGGACTCGTGGCTGGCGTGTCATGAGTTCGAGCTCAGTACCATTCAAGACCGCCGTGTAGGGGAGCTATGCTCATTAAATCTGTAGAGAGAACTCAAACGTCTCCTCCGTAGGTGTGGTGGGGTAGTTAGGAGATGGGGTGCCTGCTCGGGTGTCGTCCTCTTCACTTGACTATGGTTTAAAATTACCAAATACGTTGCCAAAGCCTCGAGTAGTTGAACAGTGCTACGTTAATAGTAATAAGTAGAATATTAACTCAAATATATTTCATTTAAATTACGTCATTTTCTCATTTCTAGGAACATGCACCTTAAACAATTATAAGAACAATTCTTAAAGAAGAATTAATTCATTTTTGGGAAGTTTTTAAGTACTTTTAATGTTGAGAATGTGTTCTTTATTACACAAGTGTATTGATTTCTGCTATAAATCTAAAAAGGTTAAATGTGAATTTATTCTATTATTTAGTAATAGTAAATATATATTCGTTTTCTTTAAGTTTATATATATATATATACATATATAACTATATATGTGTGCATATATACATATTGAGGCGGGAAACATTAACCTGATGCTGCGTTCACGAATAAGTTATCAGCTTCTAGTTTTATTACATCGATTTTAACTCTATATTAAAGTAATCCATTACATTTTATCATTATATATTCGTATTAACAGTACGGTGTATTTTATTTGGTAAGAATTACATTTCTATAATATTTCTTCCTTTCCCTATGACCCAGTGTATAGGCAAATTACAGGTGAATTATGACTAGTCATAAAACTTTGTTTAAACCTGCAATCTTGGTCTTTAAGACCAGAGATTACTATTGTACTATTGTGGCTAATATTTCTTACTACGGTCTTGACTGGTTATACTTAGATTTAAACTATTTAATTATATTATTATGAATTATATATATATATTAGAGTGGGGGAGACTGGTGTTTTCAGAATTTCAAAATCTACTTAAGTGGAAAAGATGTTTTCTGGTATATAGATGAAGAGAAAATAAAGTAAAAATTTACATGTAATGTTAGGTATACTATAAGGGTAATGAAGTTTTGGGAGTTTGAGCTGTTTATTAAAAAGTTGAAGTTGGTTTTGTTAATGCAAAACAGAGGTATTTTAATACTTTTTTAACATTTATTGCGATGTGAGAGGACATATACAAATAATTACGAGAAAAAAACATCAGGTACATTTAACAGCTTCTTTACCTTGAATTTAAAAAAACTTCTTTCAAAATTACAGTGTGCGATAAAGCAGAGGACGGGAAAAATTTGGATTGGATTGAGTCTATAATAGCCCTACTTCCCGTCTACCCTGTGACCCAGCTAAAGGTGTGGAAGGAAGTGAAGGATGATTCGACAAGATAATTTCCAATTTTTTTTATTATCTTATTATCTTATCACTTTAATCGAGTCAAACACAATTCATCGTAACACATTAATTAGGATGCTCCAATCAGTCAATAGAGGGAGGGGACGAGAGTCGCGTTGTGGCAGAATGCATCTAATAAACCCCTTATAATAATATTTCTTCTACCTCAATATTACTTTACACGGTAGATATGTAGTTATTGGCCGTCTAATCTTTTTAATACTTAAAATCAAATGTAATATGAAGGTCACAATGCCTGAACTGTAGGCAGTCTTCTAATCAATTAAGGCTTAATTTTTTAGTATCAACTTCCTGTCTTTAATCTGTCACAAGGCCTTTCTAACCCCTTACGGTTTCTTCACCTTGTATCTTTCTTGTCACCTTTAGTTAACTAACCTTCTAACGTTCTACTCTATCTATCCTTCTTCACTTTCCAACTCACTAACCACCTTAACTCGCGAACTCGCAATATATATAATAAACTTAATTTATAGATCATGCTTTCTTCTTAGGAGAAGATTGATAAATTTTGATAGCCCCAAAGACTTCCCTAGAGGGTTAGCATAAGGATGCGTATAGATCCGTCACAAGTCGATGTTGCAAGGAGAGAGAGCTGGGAGTATGAAATGTTGCAATGTACATTGTATTTCTCATTACTCACTTATCAATTAGTCATCACGTTTGGTTAATTAAAGTGTAAAAAAGTAACTTTATTTTTAATCTAAAATCATTAAACCAAAAGTTTTTTTTTTTTTGTAAATTCAACTTATTTATAGCAATATTAAATTTTGAAATTATTATTTTTTTTTTCATTATTTCCTCCTATAATTCCCGTATCAAAGAACAGGCGAGGTTCAGAGAGACTTTTCCAGGGTACGGGCTACTTCTAATTTTTTCGCGGTCCACCGAGATGCGTAGGTGTGGTGAGGTAAGAAAATAGTCTCAGAAGAAGTAAGAAAATAGTCTAATATATATATATATATATATATATAGTTACCTACATATAACAAAAATAATTAAAAAAACTCACATTTTAAAAACCCCATTTAAAGCAAAATTCAAGATACACACTTAATAATAAGAGCATTAATCAACAAATCAAACCTTTAATAATCAAGCAAATTAAAGTACGTTAAAAATAAAATATTTTCACTTAATGTTAGTTCTTATACAATCACTTCCAAAAGTTAAGCACGGAGAAGAATATGCTAATTTACGGAAGCCAATCAGAATTGAAGAGGATGCAATTCACTGCAGATGTAGATGGAAGTATGCAAATATATGTTAGGTAACATCCAATCGTGCTTTCATGTCAAGAAATATGCAAAAAGGGCAGTCTTATAAGAATTTAGCTTTATGAAAGGTTACAGAAGTTGATTGTAAGTGCTGATAGAGGGTGTTTAAAAAATACTTTCGTACAATTTTTTTCAAGACATACGTGTTTCTTGACTTCCAGAAAACGAATGGAAGATTCTCAGCGCTGGCAGGCTGTGGGGCGCTTTGAAGCAGTACAGTCGATCACAGATGTTGCTCTTTTCTTCGGCGTTCATCATTCTGTAATTTCACTTTTATGGAAACAGTTCCAAACCACACAGGCAGTTGTCCGAAGGCCCGTAGGTGGTCACCCAAGGGTTCAATCAATATATTGCTATTGTAGCAGTTGGCCCTACTTTTATTTTAATGGACGATAACGCACGTCTCCATGGAGCTGACATCGTCGATGACTACCTGGAGAGTGAAGGGATTGCGCGTATGGCGTGGCCAGCATATTCGCCCGACCTTAATCCCATTGAAATCTTTGGATGCTCTTAGCCGTGCTGTATCTTCACGTTTCCCACTTCCAGCCACTCTTATTGAGCTGGAAACTGCTCTACAAGAAGAATGCCGATTGCTTAATTCTGCGGTGGTTGACCACTTAATTGAAAGCATGGTCATAAGGTGTAAACTTTGCATACAGATGAAGGCAGATCACGTACCCTATTAATGTCCTTTTTCATTTTATGCTGTTTATTTTCACTTTATACATAATTCTGTTTTAGTCTCCAGTATGACATTATCTGATAACTTACAAAAATTTAATATTGTTTTCATTTCTGTATATAATTATTGATTTTGTTTTATGTATAAATATTTATGCTACTTTACTGCCAAATTTTGTGTCAATCAAAGCAGTATTTGTTGATTTTTTTGCATTGTACCTCTTCGTGCTTAACTTTTGGAAGTGAGTGTAGTTATAGTCAGTAGAAGACTTAATCTGCATACTGTCAGCTAGTCTTCTAATATTTAGGTATATAATTACTAAGTGTTAATCTTCAGACGGTCACCCCAAAATGTCCTGGCGGTTTAC
>BMAO01000022.1:0-39381 GCA_019973975.1 Trichonephila clavata
GAAGGATGTAAAGGGCACTGCTTTGAATGAAATTTTGATTAAGTTTTATAAAGTTTCTAAGCTATTAGCATTTCAAAATGTGTAGCTTTGAGGTTGGCAAATCTATGGCTGTTGCACGCCAAACAAATCCACCAATATGATTCAGCATGCCACACAGTTTGACATATTTGAAACAATGCGATTTACGCGGCAATGCAAAGAGATTGAGAATAGAGGTCAGTAGTATAGATTTGGAATTTTATTACATATATTAATTTTGCATCCTTTAAAGATATTTTTGTAACATGAGAATAAGCAGCATTAAATATAAATGATTCTTCTGCGAAAATTTAAAGGAATTAAAGTTTTACATATATTATGTATTTTTATAAACATATTTATTGCAATAAGAAATAGACAACATAAAATATAAGCATTTCTCTTCATTATAGTTAAATAAAAATATAAATAACAATTTTAATACGAAACTAGTGTTGCACCGCTCTATATAATTTCCTATAAAAAAATCAGGGGTATAATGTGTGACTTTCAATTTGACACGATTTTGAGCATTCCGTTGTGAAACAATTTCTTTGCGGACACGAAATATTTTTCATATGATTAAAGATTTTTTCTTAGATATGTAGAACCGAAAGTAGAAAACTGAGTGCACTATTTTCTCTCTTCAAATAAATAACTCTCTACATCAATAATATTCAATAATTTACAAAATAGCTGTAAATTTTTTAGAGTTGTCTATCACATTTTTTTCTTAATTCATTAAATATCTCATAATTCTAAAGATGTTTGTCAAATAAGGTCCATTACAAATTTATAAATAAAACTTCGATCCAAACAAAAATTGACAAATTTGTAGTGTAGTACAGAGTGCCACTGAGAATTGTACCGCGTGCCATAGATTGCCGACCCCTGGTGTAGCTATTTAAAATAGCTTAAAAATGGATTGTTTCCTTAAAATCAGCATCTACTCCAGCTGACAAGTTATGTCTGACTTCATCATATTTTCCTTTTTTTGTGTGTGAATTTCTTAGCTTTGTTTAGGTGGACTAGGTTACTTTGAAAGATTTTAGTGAAAAACATTCTTTTTCACTTAAATTCTACTCATATTTTCTGAATTGACACATCAGAATGTTCCAACAGCATGCAAAAAAATTACATTAAGTAAGTAATTGATAATTTGACTCAGCCTGTGCCACGTAAACTTTCAAGTACAAAATAACAGATCGATCTCAAACCATGCATCATTTTAAATTCAAATATTATAATGAGTAATATGCTTTAAAAAAATCTTTCTTCAATTTCATTTACTCTAGTTTCCTTATTTTCCACGATATTTCTAAACGAAATAAGTATTCATATTTTATGGTGAAAAAGGCCAAATTTTACTATAATTGATAATATAATTTTATGACAAATATAGCATTCAATGGCTTTTAAAGCCTTATATAAGTGTGATAATTATTCTTTTTGATTTGCAGTTTATATAAAAGCGCATTTAACACAAAATACGTTTTTTCGAAAAATTCAATTTTATTTTTTTACAAATCAATCACTAAAACAATTTACAGCCTATACAAAAATCAGATATCACAGTTAAAAATAATTCTTAGCACCTAGTTGGCAACCGAAAGTTTTTTTTAATACGTTAATATCGAATTAAAATGTATTGAAACATATTTTTAAATGAATTCTAACTTTATTATTCAACGAACTTCAAGTTTGAAAAAAATTTAGAATTGAATAATGCAAGATTTTGCATTAACTTTTTTTAAAAAACTAAACAGTTGTTCTAATTTTGTACACTTTTTCCAAATTTATTTACATACGCATGGTAAAAATCACGGACATAATAATATTTATAATTAAAATGAAAAATGGTGCATATTTTAACTTCTATTCGAATTCGATTTTCTCTGTATCTTTAGAATGAACATGAAAATATGGATATATTAAATTAACTACATTTTAATACACGTGAAGTCAATGGAATTTTTTGCTCTGTAATTCTGATTTCAAACTGAATTTGGATTACGACACAAAGCTAACGTGTAAAAAAATATAAAAATAAACAGATTTTATTTACAAACAATGAAAAAAGCAGAAGACTAAAAATTAACACATTCCAAACAATATTGGAAATCCTTTTTCACTAATAGCATTGGTATTTAGTTCAATCTGAATAACAACTAATTTCAAATATCTTTCTCTCATGCGAACTTCAAACATTTAACTGATTAAATCAGTGGAAAAAAGGATAAAATTTTAAAATCATGGCAAAAAAGAAATGATATTAATTAAAAATATTTCTGATGCTCCTTTAGAATACAAATAATGTACCAGAAAGATCTCAGACATCATTAAATTTTCTGTGAATTCATAGAATTTTCTACTAATATTAACCATATTATTTAAATAATTCGATAATTTGATTCATAATATTTTAAATTTAAATAAAATAGATTAAAGATTATTTTATATAAATACAAATTTGCATTTTTCCATACAAAATATATATTTCAATTTCAAGCAGAAACATTAAATATTTAAAATATTATATGGCAAAATACCACTACTTTACATTTGCTCAAATTTCTAATATAATAATCGTTTGGTTCAAATAATGTTTTTTTTTAAAATCTGTATTAGCTAAAAATTTTGAAATGCGTCAATTTAATCCTTTTAAAAATGTTTCAATGCATTTATTTGAGAATTTTTAAATTGTAAATTAATAAAATTCATTTTTAAACATAAAAACCCTCTTTACCAAGTCCTTTTTTATATTAAGTTATATTCTTCAAGACTTAAAAAAAATGAAAATGCAATATTCTGTTCATGACAAAAATACACATTTCTGAAGTGAAGCAAAATGCATAGTTGTATAAATGCATCATTTTATAAAAGTAGCTCGAGAGAGAGAGAGAGAGAGAATGACAATACAAAAAAACTTTATTTTATTTTTATTTTTTATTAATAACTGTTTTGTTGTCACAGTTCTTAAATGTTGGAACTGTATCCTGTCCCATAATGCTGAATTCATTTTTTGAGCTTTCCTAGCATAACGATGTTCTTCATGTGTCTCTTCAATTCCTAACAACTACTGCAGCATTTTATCTCTTTCTGAAAAAGCCCAGAAAGTTGACTCGCACATTTTTCAGTATATAAATTCCTTTCTTCTTTTTGAAACAAAGGAATGTTTTCTGACATAAATCTCTTACAGAAGTATTATCTCACGCGATTTTGGAAAATAATTTCTTTTCTTAGAAAACTTTCCTGTCGCATTTTACTTCTTAAATAATCACAAAACTTAGCATTAGAAAATTATGATTTGTTGAAGCTGCAAAAATTGTTTTTAAAAAAAATCACGAGATTATAGTGCACAGTTTGTTTAGAATGAAACAGGATCTTCAAAATCAGGAAAGATATTTTTACCGAGGGCATTTTCTTTTCCCATTTGCGTTGCGTGGTATATTTTTATTTTTAACTGTTGATATTTCACATTCCTCTAAATCGTGTGATTTCTGTTTTTGTAAAGTTCGTTGTTTTAAAGTTGTTCCCTGACTTTATTTGTTTTTCGTAACCAAGAACTCCTGACTAACTTTCGATAAAATTAAAATTTTTTTTATTCATTAAAATATAAATGACATAAATCATACTTTCTACAAGTTGAAATCATTTCCGGGCACTCTTTTGTATTCCCCCTCCCCGTAGAGAGGTTGATGCACGTTAAATTTGTCGAAGCTCAAAGTCTTCCGTTGGCGAGGTGCTAAAGTTCGAGGAGGAAGGGTGCCAGCCCAGATGTCGCCCTCGCCACTTGACCGTGGTACAAAATCGCGAGGTCCGTCTCCAATAGAACTCATGTGGTTTTATGAATAGTTGTTAATATACACTCAATTATGATAATTTTTTTGGTAAGCTACTAATTTATATAAGCATATTGTAATGTATGGTTATAAAATTGAAATGAGATTTTTTATTTAAAAGGATAAAAAATAACTAATAAATAATTGTTGACTTTTCCATGATTTTATGAAAATGAAACTTTCGGAAATGTTCATAGACCAACAAAACGTAAGCGAAATTATTTACAAAAATAATTACAATTTAATTAGAAAAAGTCTATTTGTGTGTACTTTTAACATAAAATATGCTCAAAATAACGTTAATATACTCTGTTTTAAAATTTTTTAATGATAATTCCATTTAATAATTCCAGTTTTAATGATAATTCCATAATCGCGGGAAAATGGAAAGATGTAGAAAAACAAAAAGCCGTATTACACTTTTCCACCTGAAATTTAATCGCTTGAAAAATTTCGCATAAAATAACAGAACTTATCAAACAAACATTTCCTTAATGTTTTTTTAATTATAGAAAATACACAATAGTTTTTAATTGCCAAAAATACTACAAATACTGGGTTTTTTAAAAAAAAATTTCAATTCATAGAATAATTTCCATGCTGACTCGAATAATTTTTTTCTACTTCAGTTGGAAAACACGTGTTTGTTATTCGTCTGAGGTAACAAGCTAGAAAAAATATAAGACAATGTATTTCTTTGTTCAATTAGTGATTTGTTTTACCATATTTCCATTAGATGTAAATTTATCAGATTCTTAAAATCCTTGAATTTAAGAATTGTAATTTTAAAGTTTGATTTTTATTTCTTACAACACGAAGCAATTATTTTATGCCATCGTTTATTAATCTAATACTCATTATTATTATTATTATTTTAAGAGTTTGTGAATATGTCCATTTTGAGACATTGATCAACACGAGGGCCATTGAAGAAGGATCTCGTCATCTTGAAACATAGTCAAGTGACGAGAACCTGAGGTGTGTGTGTGACACTTTACTCTCCAAGCTTCTACTTAACGCCAATGTGTGGACTTTAAGCCAAGATAGATTTAACGTGCAACAGCCGCTTTACACGGTACGTCTTTATTGGCACCAGGACTTGACAGAAGTAACGCCGACCAAGAATTCGTGATTATGACCACTCGGCATTCATAGACAGGATACTTTTTGGATTTTATTTGATTCATTGCATTCCCCCGATTAAAGTTGAATTATTTCAAATTTACGAGGGTTGTAAATTACGAGTAGATAATGTTAACATAGGTATAAGCCAATTTTTAATGAATTTACACACACACACACACAGTGGCATTACATTTCGTTTTTGTAATCAGCAGCAAAGCTTATAACCTTTTTTCGAAATGTCGGGAAGCCGTTGGAAATCTTTGTCAAGGCGTTGATTGTTGATGTCATCGACGGAGCTCCGTATTGTTCGAATAGCTGATACCACGTTACGATCCTGTAGGACAGTCAGTCGACAGTCTATGGAAAGGAGACCGCTCAAGATGTCAATTTGGTCTTGAAGAATGGAGGGCCGACCTGTACGTTTCAAATTCTCACTCTCATACTAACCTGAACGAAACGCTGTAAACCATCGTAAAACCGTAATATAAAGTAATGCATTTTCACCACAAACTTCCAGTAATCCTCGACAACATGCTGTTGCATCCTTGCCACGGGCAACCTTGATTTTAAACCACGACCGCCAATCACCCTTTGAAAACATGCTTTAGAGCGATGGAAACTAAACTCTTTATTTTAAAACCTAACAACAATACCCTTCTAACTAGATTAACTACTTTTTGTACTCTACACATCAACAACAGTGCCTCCTCACCGTTCCCATATCCTATTTGCGCATGCTTACTCTTCTGAGAGTTTCTTTGTTGAGAGAGTTGCCTCTATATTTAATTTATAGCCCTCATCTATACGACGACAGCGGTTTTTGAACTGTGGTATGCCAACCCCTGGGGGTCCACAGCGTCTTTCTAGGGGATCCATGGAGTCTCTCATGTAACGTCTAGATTTCCCTCTTTTATAGAATTTGAAAGGCTTCGTGGAAAAATTGAAAGATGGGTCATACTAGACTACATGACTAAACTATCCAAAGAAAAAAAACTATACTGGAACATGTATTTCTATCAAGAAAATCTTAAATTGGACAGGGGATTTCAAAATCTTGGGGTTTCGTGATGTCACGCTAATATATTAGGGGGGGGGGGCACGACCATCGAAAGTTTAAGAATTGTTGCACTACGAGATATTTTTTCTAGCTCTGAGGCCCCTTACATTAAATGTTATTTCTAGTTCTGAGGCTCTTTGAGTTAAATTTCTCTTGTGCTGAGACCTTTTAGGTTAAAGAGGAAGCTCCCATTCATCTTTTAAATATCCATAAAAATACCCGAAAAAGTTTCGGTTTGTCTGAACTAATGTCAATTTAAAGCTATTCCAAGGTTATTCGTATTAGTAGCAGTCGTGTAATATCGAAAGCGATCAAGTGATAATGTATGTATGAGTTATTTTCTTGTCCTAAAATTTTCAATATCTTAAGCAAACAGAGCAAGCTGTACCTTTTCAAGCATAACTCCCAACTATCAAGAAAGAAATGACGACCTCTATAAGAGAGTTAAGTGTTCTTCCATTTTTCAACAACATTTTCTAGTCCTAACTCAGTTCCATCTGTGTACTGTGTAGCTTCAATTATTTCATTCGGTAAGCCATTTAGAAATCTAAGTTTAAACCTAATGTTAAGCCAAAGCGCCATTTGGGTATGACACTCGATGATTTTAATTTTATGGAACGTGGTTTTGTGTTTTGGCTAGTCTCTTAAAAATCGTTGTTAAGAAAGAGTCTTAAATTTTCGGGTTTTAGAAATGTTACCCAAACAATAATCAATTTTTAAACCAAGAAATTGATACAATAAATTGTAGTATAGTTGGATAATTAGAACGGTTTCTTCCCGCAAAACTTTGTTATGTAGAAAGAGGAATTGATTCTTTATAAAATAAGTAGTTTAGTTACCGAGATAATGAGTTCGGCTGGTTGGTTTTCAAAACAGTGAGATTGGAGTACTAAGGTATTCTATTTTAACAAGTTAAAGTCGTGACTAATTATTTTAAAATCTTAGAACTTACATAAAATAACAGTGAATATCAACATTAGTAAAAATTCAATATCTTCTTTACAGACTAAGAATATTTAAGAGAAATGCTAATAAAAATCACGCTTAATTAGAATCTGTAAAATGTTTCACTATTCTTTTACATCCTTAGAGAAGAACGAAAAATTGAATGCTGTATTCATTAATCATTATCAATGTATTTTTTGTGGGAGTGAGTATTAAGAGTAAAGTTTAACTTTTCATCGCAAGAAGAAAACTAAGAAGATATTGTGAACAGTTTTTTGTGAATTGTAGAGAAATTAATTCCTTCAAACTTGGTTATTTTTTATATTCAACTGAATTTCAAGGAATCGAGTAATAAATGTGTCATATTTTATTATCTAGTTAAGCTTTACCGCAAACTTGCACGTATAACTCTGATATGGCACTTAAATTGTGTTACGAAATGTTATAGAGACATAAAAACTGTGTTACATTTTGGTGTATTTATGGAGCAAAAACGTTTAAAATAGTTTTAAACGAACATAAAAAAAATAAAATAAAAATAAGAATAATATTAATGTGACATGGTACAATTCCTTAAAACAATTTTTGATTTAAAAGTTTTCATAAATTTTTTGGTTGCCTCCTATGCATATTTTTTTTATAAAACAGTTATTGTGCTCAAAATACCATAAAAAAATAACCTTTTATTTTTTAAGGAAAAGCTTAAAAATCTATGAATCGAATTTGAATGCTATTCCTCTTACAATAACTGACGTTCACACATGAAATTTGATTTAAAAGTAAGTTGAACTATGTATAACAGAAGTTGGGACAACATGATTAATCTTTCTAACTTTTTTATATGAAAGCTTATTGAAAATTTCTTACGAAAAGCATAAATTCTTTATCCAACTATTTTTTAAAATACAAACATTGATTTGCTACCACTTATTATACTATGTATTAATAGAAATAGTTAAAAAATATCAAAGCATTTGGTACAATAGGAAAAAAAAACCTTAGTATTTAAATGAAGATAGCCTAGTTATTTTTCTTTCCGAAAGAAGTAAGTTTAAAATTTTTATTTGCCATTGAGATGTGAATTAAAACGAATATAAAAGTTTTCACAACGCTGGGTTTTTTAACTTAGAGTTATCAAGTTTTGCAAGATTACAGAAAATGCATAAAAAATAATTTAGGCTAAAAAAAATTCATTTGAGTCTTTGGCTGTTTTTTGTCAATCGAATCACACTGTGTCCTCTTAAAAATAATGTGACTAGTTACTTTATTTTGCTCCCTTTCTTCCTTCAACTTCAACTGAAATCAAAAGAAAACTTTGAAAGTTCCTGTGGATGAAGAAATTATGGACAAAAAGATCTATGTTGAAATATTTACTATTTGTGCGCATTTAAAATAACTATGCAACAATTTACTTATTTTTTATACAGTAAAATCCAATGCGTATGACGCACACCCATACTCTCAAAGTGCAAATTTTAATTTTTAGGTATTTCGCCATTTTACACACACACTCTTTTTACGAAATAACTTGAAATGTACGAGCGCAATGTCCTCATGTTTTGAAGTCATTTGTTTGAGGTACTTTTCCAAGCTTTAGGGAAAAAAATAGTATACTTCTGGAATTACAACCTGTTAAGTTCATAAGGAATGTCATTTCTTTGAAATAAACAGTATTTCGATATATGTAGAAGTCTATTTTTTCTGTGCTTTCTTTTGTTTTTATTTTTAAAGCTCTCATTTTTATATCCGGCGTATAACGCGCACTCGTACACTTCGATCTTATTTTTTATGTTTAAAGTACGCGTTATACGCGGGATTTTACAGTAAATATTCCTTTGCTAATCCCACTTATCCTGAAAAATTTAACTAATTTTATCAAAGCTGTAATAGAGAAATTCTAAAAGTAGGCTTATATTTATCTTAATCAAAACATTAACCCTAATATCTGAATATTATATATGTGTTCCTATTGAAATAAGGGCCACATTTTTGTTCTCTTAGATGTTCTTTATTAAGTGTTGTTTAATTCCAGACATTGGAAGTTTTTCTTCTATAATTTTATTAACAAACCAATCTATGTAACATAAAGAACAACTTCTAGAATAACAAAAGTAAAATCAGATGATAACAGTACACACAGAAATTGATTGAATAAAAACTAATCGGTACAAAAATTATCGTTGCCACAATGCCATAGAAAATAATTCATTTGTTCTTTTTTAACTCTTTGAATTTATCCATCGGATAGGGAAGATGTTCTTAAAATTCCCTTTCGTAGAGATTATTAATAATCTGTGTCATGAGTTACCACAAAATAGTTTGAAACACAATAATTTCAAAGAAATAAAAACAATTCTGTAAGCAAAATAATAAGAATTGCATGTTTAGAAACATAACACGAATTTTTAAATAATGATTATGATATTATTTGTGTGTATAAATTAATTTACAATTGTGCATTGGCGCACTGAGTCTGTTAATTTTTCAGAATTAAGACTATTTTCTTGTTTCGAGTAAATCTTCATTGGCTCAACAGCCTTTTGTAGTCCAAGGCTGACTCGCTGATCCTCCTCCAATTGACCCTATCAGTCACGTTGGCCTGATAGGGTCCAATAGCTCAGTGGCTCGACAGTCCAGGGTGGGCCTTGGCATCAAGAAGCCATTTCCAGGCGAGCCTTCTTCCTGCTAGTGCTCTCCAATTTTTAGTTCTCAAAACTAGGAGATCTTTTTTTAGGCCATCAATTCATCGAAGATTTGGATACCCTTTCTTCGCGTGCCAATTGGTTGAGCACCGAAGACTTTTTTAGTGGTGCGGTCTTCATCCATTCTGACAACGTGACCTGCCCATTTAATTCGTTGTATTTTGATGAATTTAACATAATGCCAGATTCTTTACATGATTGATAGAGCTCGAAATTTGATCTTCGCCACGTTCCATTTTCCTGAATACCTCCAAAAATAAATCTTAAAATTGTTAAATTATATTTATTTAATTCAAATGAAATATAAATTAAAATTAATTATTATAAAAAATTCTGTAAACCAAATAATAAGTGCTTGTTCAGAAACATAACATAGAATTTTTAAGCTATGATAGAGATATCATAAGCACAAATTAATTTATAATTGTGTATTGATGCATGCAATCAATGTTAATTTTCAGACAGAACCATGCATCTATTTTCTTGCTTCAGGTAATATATTCTCAGGCTTCACTGGTATTATTAAATTATATTTACTTATAATTCGAAGGAAACATATATATTAATACTAAACTAAGTGAATTAAACATACTTCAATAACTACTGTGAAATGATTTATATAAATATTATAATAAGAAATACTGCCTCGGGTTATTGAAACTCAAATCCATACACTTTTCAAAAGGTCAGTGGTAAATAGTGAACAACATAAATCAATATCTTCTTGATGCAATGCATTGATTTTTCGCGTAAATATTAATGAAGCGATAATGAAAGAAGTTTTCTTCTGAAAGCTTATTAGAAAATATTACAAACTTTGGTTAGGTTCCAAAGTTTGTTTAAAGTACTAAGATATTGAGCGTAGAAAAATTAGTATTTTACTTAGTCTTTTGCATGCAGGCAACTTATTGCTTGAATTAATAACTTAAGAAAATTTCCCAGAAGGATTGATGAGGTTTAATGAATAATTGTTACTCAGTAATCACCATAATTTAGAAACACTTTTAATGTAAACGAACGAAAAGGCGAGGCGGATAAAAGTGAGAATATCACACAAGTAGAATATTAGATATATATTGGATTAATTTTGCAGAGATTTTTAATGAATTGGTTTGCTGATGGCATGATCAATCAATGATTTTTATTTCTTACTGTGGTTTAGTAACCAGTTATGTTTAATCTCAATTATGTTCATTACATTTTCAAGCTAAGTGCAAATAGTTCAAAAGGGTTTTAAAAATTCTTTTATTTAAATAATTCAGCGTTTCTCAAACTGTGGGGTGCACCCCCTCCTAGAAGGGTGTGATAATTCTGCAAGGGGCGTGCGAGCATATTGAAAAGTTTAAAACAAAAGATTATTTAAAATAATTATTAATTTACTGAAAGTAAACAAACAAAATACATTCTGACATAATACAAAATAAAATACACATTTATACAGATATAAATGCACTTATAAATGTATCAGTACTGCACAATGTGCTTTATAATTAATTTAACAATACTAAGTTAAGAACAAGTTTAATAATTACCAGTGACCCCATGGGCTCTTGTCATGCATAAAATTATATGTATACAAAAATTAATACATATCTTGTGATAATTTGTACGGTTTATAATTAATTCTTTAACTGCCGATAAAAATGTACGCAATTATCTCCCTAATGCAACCTTCCACGTAAGCGATATATTGGGGGGGGGGGAAGGGGTATAAAATGAATAAGTAAGCAAATCCTCTGAATTAAGTAAATCCTTCGCAAATACTGTCAAGGTCCTTTTAATCCATTCCAAAGCTTTTGGAATAGTTTTATGGAAAGCAATGCACAGAAAAGATCGTACTTCAGAAAGACGCATATATACGTCCAGGGAAATTAAGGCTTTGACTGAGCAAGACGTTTTACGTACGCCGGTGGCAGCTTCAGCGTCAAAGTATAGTATTAATAGCAATTCATTGTTATTGTATGAAGGGGGGGGGGTGATGGAAATTATGATTGAATATTGAGTAGCAAATATTGAAAATTTGAGAAGCACTGAAGTAATTGCATAGTAAATGAAAATTAAATATGTATTAAAACAATACGTATGAAATAAACAGAAACAATGCAAAAATGAATAGCTGCAGTTATAATTATTTCGTTGAATGTTTATTTGTTTGATAAGAACGGCAAATATAGAAATCAGCCTTTAGTGAAATGTTTCTAATTATTTTCAATCGGTAAATTTCTTTCTCAAATCTATTCCATTATCACTGAAAAATTCACTTTTAAAGTTTCGAAAATATTTAATATGTGTTAGAAATTTGCAGCATATGTTCGCACAGGTTATCCTATAAAATATGATTCACGTACGATATAATAAGCCCCAAAATTTAATTTACTAATTTTTATCTCACATATTTCAAACATTTCAGACTGATAATCAAACATTGATTATGAGATGAAAGAAATGGATATACTTGAGTCATTTGAAACCATTTCTTCAAAACGTTGGATCATTTTCTCTATCTATTTCGTTAACATATTTGAGCTTTAAGAATTTTTTAACTAATTTTATGGTTTTTAAAATTCTTTAAAATAATGTGTCACACACAAAGATTAAGCTCAGCTTTAATTCCCCTTTAGTTTTTTTTAAAGCATTTGCAAGGGATAACTTTTACATAACTCTTTTTTACGTTGTAGTTTTGAATTAAATCAATATTTTTCTAAATATAAAATTAACAGTGGATTTCTAAATTTGTTTATGTATTTATTGTAATTTTTAAATCACTTTGAAGTCATGGTAATAAGGCCTTAACTCAAAATATTTTTCAAATCAGAAAAGTACTTTAGTATTAAACTCTTCGTTCAGAAAATAGTATATTTCATAATACTATTCATTTTTGTACTTAAATTTATATATATTTACTATTTTTCTTATCTCTATGTATATTCCACATTACTTTTCTTGTAGGAAAATGACTTAACTTAAAATGTAAAGCCAAAAAATGTGTGTTCTTTGAATTTACTTAACACTCAGTAAATATTTTCACAAAAAGTTACATAAATTTTATAATTGTTTCTACTGACATGAATGCTTGAATCTTCCCAACAAAAAACATGCTTAAAAATTATAAGTTTTACTCTTGATATTAGACATTTAAGTTTGATATTAACGAATTTTTAAGCAAATTCCTCAAGTTCTTTAGGATATTTCAAAAGGTGATTTTTTAAACAATTTTAAGTAATTGAAAAACAAAGGGATTTTAACAACCTTAGATCAATACTATCTGAGGTCTCCTTATAGTAAACATGAAATACGGTAAATTGTGGATTTTGCTTCTGATGAAGACTAATTCAAATTTACGAAAAGGTAAAAATATGCTCAATAATTAAACTAAACTAAACTCATTGTCGCAACAGCCATTGGAGGGCCAAGACCTATTGCACTCATATCAGTTTTCGTGACTTAGTGTGCTGAGTTACATGAGCAGATGTTCCGCTCAGGTGGTCAATTAGACGCGAACAGCTCCCCCTCCCCGTTTAATTCCCTAGCGCTTGGTACTCAGTTTTTGATACACTGAGGAGATGAAAGACTGAGTCGACCTTGCTCAGCCCGGGGCTTAAGCCCCGGACCTGTGGCGTGAAAACGCATGCTCAATAATTAAGAAGCAAAAATATTTTTTCTTCTTAGAATTTATTTAATAGTATACGGAAAACATAGCATTAAATGTAGTTCATTAAGCGATTAACATACGTACTACTTTAAGTATGTGTCCTATATGCATTTAAAGTACTTTATGTTAGATTTTCCTTTTTTCAGCAAGACATTCCAAAATAGTCTTTCCCTTTTCGATCAAATCTTGTGGAAAAAAACAAGCTTCGTAGCTTAAAAATTATAAAAACTTAACTTTATTTCGTTTACATGCCGAAATCATTCAAAAAGTAATGATTTTTTAAAATGATATCAGGAATTGTAGATTTTTTTCATCCCGGAGACTTAATGTAATATATCTATGCAATATATTTTTGAAACATTTTTCAAACATTCCAGGAAATCGTACTAGAAACTTTTCATTACTTCTAAACGTTCAGGCATATTTCAAAAATAAGAAAATTATCTCTACTCCTAAGCGTTCACACATATTTCTAAAATTAGAAAATTTTCATTAATCCTAAGATTCAGACACATTTCTTAAACTAGAAAATTTCTTTTTCTAAAATTTTTAGCTCAAAATGGATTTTTGAATTATAGAAGAGCAGTAATGAAATTTTAATTCTCAATAAAACTGAATTCAGAAATATATTAAAATATAAATAACTAAAAAAAGAAATAAATTAAATTTTGCAATTGTTAGTAAATATTAGAAATTTAGTTTTAGAGTACTCATACAAATGCATTTTATTTCACAAAATATGTGATTATTTAATATTTAACGATTCTGACAGATAGTTTTGAAATATTAACAATTAAGTATTTTAATGTATTTTTTAAACCAACAATTTGCCTTACTTACATAGTTTATATACATTCTCTTCTGCTGGAAACATAAGTAATGTACATTTATTTTTATAGCATAAGAATTTGAAAACGTATTACTACGCTTGCATTTGTATAAATTCTCCTATCAATGCTTCTACACCCACGCTCTAGCCTCGTAAACTATTAATTTATTATTGCAGTGGTATCATCTATATAAGCCAGTAAGAGCCTCCGGACTGAAGTGATCATTATGGTCCAGTGGTATGTTACGTGCTTACGGAACCAAAGAAACCGGTTTCTGTCCTCCGGTTATGCGCATCACCTCATTGATGACCCTGACTGAACTAAGAAACAGCGTATCCTTCTGAGCTGTCATGGCGCCATCTACCCACAAAAAGAGCGAATAAAAACTCGTCAGACTTAACGCAGCCAAACAAATTTGACAGGTTCACGTGACGCAATTCCTCCAATCAACAGCAACAACTTACACACTCGCCATAACAACTATATCGTTCGTTCACCTATTCGCCGGTGGGGAAGTGTGTAGCGGTATCATCTATATGTCAGTAACAGCCTCCGGGCTGAAGCGATCATTTCGGGTAAAGTGGTATGTTACGTGCTTACGGAACCAAAGGTACCGGGTTCGGTCCTCTGGATAAGCGCTCTACTTCATTATGAATAGGCGTTTATTGGTTGTCATTAGAAGCATATTTTGTTAAAAGAGTCAAAAGACTGAAACTGCAGAGAAAAACAGATTACAAATATTAAAGATATGTTCGCAATTCTATAAGAAAATACGGAAATTAAAATGCTCAGTATTAAAAAAATGTTTTCAAATAATTTGAAATCTCATAACTACTTTTGATTTTGATGGTCGTCTTGTCATGATAAAACCAAATATAAGCTCTAATAAATTAAGTAATTTCGTAATTAATGCAGGAGGTCATTTTTATGATGTTCTCGATAAAGTTTTTCCTAAATATCTTTCATAAAATCAGATTTATAAACGATAATTAGTCTAACTGCTGAATTATCGATACTAATTTTATATCAGTATGCTACGGATTTTTTCGCCAAAAAGTTGTACTTCGCCAAGTTTGTGTGATAAGGTTTAAATACGATAACATTCGACTCGCCGCTAAAGATCTATTTGGCGCGAATTCAAAATCACGCCGAAAACGAGTAGCGCATTGATATCATTGATGAGTTCCGTATTATGTTTACGTTAAAAAGACTTATATGTTGAAAACATATTCCACACTTTATGTTTGTGTATTAAGTACATAAAGTCAACTGTTTGACTTTATGACAATATATTTATTTCATCAAAAATAAGGCATTTTGTACAAATTCATTGATTTGCAAAGATGAAGTTTTCTGAAGGCTGATTGTTTAATAAGAATATTTTTCCCGCTGTTTCAATCAAAATTTTCCATTGAATTCTAAAAAAATTTTATACTTTTATTTGTTTAATAAATACTCAAATAAAAAGCATTCATGACAATGACAATTGTTTAATTTTACGAAATTATAAAGGGCTCAAATTAAAAGGAAATTATTATTCACATAGATCATTTCCAATATTTTTTAAATATCGATGTGTTATATTCAATGCTATTTGTTCCATGCTTAGCACTTTTGAAACAATCGTGTTTTGCAACCAGAAAGCATAGTTTCCTAGTAATTTATTTTTTTTGGGTTCTTACATGCCGTCGACCAATGTTGTCAAATCAAAAATCTTCGCCAAATATCGCGATATGCAGCCAATAGTGGGAAACTTTTTTTATGCAAGTTAGAACACAGTTATAACGTTGACAGAATTCAGCAATAGTTTTTAAATTTAGTAACATCTTTTCATTTGGCGCAATTTTTCGACGCTATAATACGTAAGTACCGATTTATGATATACGAATAATTGACTAAAAATTAGGGGCTTTCGATAATATTTTTATTTTAAAGCAAAAGCGATTTTCGTTCCATTTTCACATTTCTCTTTTAATAAGAGTTAAATAGAATCCTCTGTATCAGACAAATGAATTTAGGTACTTACGTACTATCGTAACACTGCCAATGTTCAAGATAACTCGCTAAGTTGACAACCCAGATTTCGTATGTGTCGAAGGCACTAAAACGGTAACCAGGTGTTACGTTTCATATAATTTCGCCAATACGGTTACGATAACACGTAAGGTACCTGAAAACATAATGAGTATATGTGATTGATAATTCTATCAATCATGCACTTTTGACTTTTTTTCATAAAAATAAAATTGGAAAATTTTATACTTTCGTTCTTACTACCATGTAACGAAAACACTGGTAGTTAATGTGCACATTATTCAATTTAAAAAAAATTTAATCTTACTCTCTAACATTCACAAATACATATGTCTCCCAAATCTTTTCGTTGCTGAAAGATTTTATTCTTTTTACTGAACAGAGAATCGAATTTTCTAGAGAAACTTTTCGTAGTTCGTGGGAAAAAAGGCTTCATTATCAATCTGTTAACCTTTTTTTCTTGTATGGAATAACAATACGGATTCCATGATTGACTATTTGATTGCGTGATAAGAACCATTGGGAAAAGAATTTTCTGGGGAAACTTCTAAAAAAGAATTCTTTTAGAAAAGTTCTAGAGAAATGGTTTAAATGTTTGAGTTCTACTTTGTTTTGAAGTATGTAGATTCTTTTGACAAAAACAAGTGTTTGCTATTGTTAAGTGATTGAAAATGTTGCGCATTTAATTTAGACTTTAAACATGGATTTTAAAGAAAAAAATATCATAAAATGTGTTTCTTTGCATAGAACCAGAAATAATTAAAATTGATTCATATTAATTCAAAAAAGCATTAATCTACATTATTTTTTTTATTTCGTATTGCCGAAGAAAAATGTCAGAAAATACCGGAATACGTTTTCATATTATCAGTGAAGCGTTATAATAGATTTTTAATCGTTAAAAACTACTTTTTATAATTTTGCATCGAAAATGAAATTTTTGAGGGATTAATTAAAAAGATAATTAATATTACTGAATAAAATATATAGCAGTAGTAATGCTTTTAATTTTCAAGCATAAAATCAATATTTTTATGCTTACAAAAAATCTTAACATTCTCCCCCCCCCCCTCCTTACACGAAAGCTGGTTAGTAATCTTTTTTATTTAAGAACATTCCTAAGAATATTTTAACAATGGAATCATATTTAAGAGAGTTTGAAGTTTCCCTGCATTAATAGTATATTGTGGAAGTAATTTTTAGTTTATTTTTCAATCAATATATTGTATACCTTACTAATCACTTTAGAAACTAAATGCCAGACTAACTTATAAATAAATTATAGTTTAAAAAATTTGAAAAACACCTTTTTGTAGTTAATCGCGAACTAAGTTGTAACTTAATCTTTTAGTCGCCAAATCTGGAATTAAGTGACATATCTGGAAATGGGATCTGAAATTAGTCGCCAGACGATATGGGATCTGAAAATGGGAAATCGTTAATCCTGATGATCCTGATCAGGATAATGGAACCAAATTATTAAATCATTGTGTTGTCATCGGTTCTGGACAAGTGAACGAAATTTCGAATTAATCTGACCTTTTAAGTGGGTAAAAATGGAGTTCAAAGATTCCCCGTTACATACCAGTGAAGCTTATAAAAGGGTGTTAAAAAAACAGAAGTATATGTAGCATTTTGAAACATAAAATTTGGTGTTCAGATTAGTTTTGCTTGGTTTTACTTTTTCCAAATCAATTCAGAAATGAAATCTCTTAACGGTTTTAGGGGATTTAAGGAAATTATTTATTAAATATATATTTAAACTCTTATTTTTTAATTACAACACAGAAAAATAATTTAGATTTACCTTCTTTGTCTGAATTTAGTATTTTTATCTATAAATAAACTACTAAGAGGAAACTGTTAGAGTGATTTAAAATGTAAATTCTCCATGAAAGCAGCCCAAATTGTAAAATAATGTATCAGAGAGGCATTGAAAAATAAAAAATAGCAACCCTACAAAACGGTTTATTAAATTTTACGAAATACAGTAACATTACTTTTAATTCCTAAGGAAACGGTTATGAATGATTAGTTATTAATAGACTACTCTTTTTATAGAATGTTTCTAGTAGCTATCATAAAATTTTGCGATTGAAGGAAAGCTACAACTCGTACCGATTCTCCATTGAGAAAGTACGAGTTCTGTATTCTTAAGATAGAAAATTTCGTTTAATATTAATAAACATATAAGAGAAAAAGATATCTTTCCTTTTAATCAATTCACGCTGTAAAACTTTGAAACCCCACACTTGAATTTATCTATTTAGTAGGGTCGATTAAAACTAAATAAGCTAGTTCACTTATACAAAATCTGATGAATTTTTAAATAGAATCTGGAAGTTATAGTTCCCATTGAGGCCTGTTTGAGCCCATGATTGTCCGGATGTCAGAGTAACGGGGATGGCAGGGCTTATGGATGTTCAATTTGTAAAAGCATGGAGCCCTCGTGTTTGTTTAGTGAGGGGATGGGGTACCCCTTCATGTGTCGACCTTGTCATTTAAAGGGGATTAAAAATTATGAGGTGGGATTAACTGTGTTAAGCGGACCTTTAAGTTAAACAGAAATAAGGCAGATGGTTATGTTCAACAAATAGAAATTTGTGTATTTAATTTTTGTAGATTATCGTAGATTATATAAAAGAACAACTCCTTTCTCTTTTAGTGTAGAGTAAATAATTTTATGGAAGTTAAATTATAATATGTGTGTGTACTATCCTTGCGAACGATCACTTACAGTTGAAGTTGATAATTAAGTAATATTAGGAATCACACACACACACACAAATTTTTAAGTTTTATAAAAATTAAGCTAATATATGCATTTTAGGGCAGATCTCGGCTATACGGAGGGGGAAAGAATTATTATTAATCGGAACCTACTAATGCGGAAAAGATGTTCTATAATATGCAGATTATAGTAGAAAAAAAGAATAATTTTAAAATTTAATATTACCACAAAGGGGTTGAATTTTCTAAAAAGTGGAAAATACTTAATTTTGGTTAGATGATTTTAGACTCAAAATAAAATAATTTTTCTGCAATATAAATACCGCAAAACGATGATTATTGATAAAGGAGTACTGGAGTACTGAATGGTACAATGTACATTGCAACATTTCATAACCCTAGCTCTCTCTCTTTGCATCGTCAAATCAGTCCGATGCAAGCTGTTTTCCGCTTATCGTGCGTTGCGGATTCGACAGTAGGTTATTATTTTTTTAAAATTTAATACTAAAAAAAGCTGTTAAACATACTTGACATGTTTTTTTCTTGCAACTATTACGCATGTGTCCCCTCATTGCAATAAATGTTAAAAAGTATAAAACTACTTGCTTTTCTTTGATGAAAATTACTTTGACTTTTTACCATTAAAAGGTTTCAATGCTTAAATTCATTCCTTTGTGGCAGTACTTAACATGAGAATTAATTAATTTTATTTTTCCCTTCATCTTTATATCAGAGAACGTATTTTCCTTCATAGGTAGGTTTTGAAATTCTGGAAAAAAAACTTTTTCATTTTACTTTAATGTACATATATTTGACAGTTTTTCGAACAATTTTTAGAAGGGATTGTATGAATGAGAACACTTCTGTTCTATTTAAAAAAAATATAGTTGAATCTCAGGTTTTATCATGGGAACCAATGCAGATAAATGTATTAAGGGAAAGGTAGGATTATTTATTTTCTTTTTCAGATGTTGTATACTTTTATAAGTTTGAATTTTAACTTCTTGATTGATTATTTTTGTTCCTAATGGGCTGCATATTTGCAACTAAGCCAGCGTTTTTCAAACTGTGAGGCGCGCTCCCTAAAGGGACGTGACAACTCTACGAGGGGGGGCGAGCATATTGCAACGCAGAAAATAAAAGATGATTAAAAAATATTAATTTACTTAAAGAAAACAAAAAGAATTCTGACATAACAAAAAATGAAATACACAGTTACACTGATATAATACACTTATAAATGTGTATCAGTACTACAGAATGTTTTTTTATAGTTAATTTAAGCAATACTAAGTTAAGAACAAGTTTAATAATTACCAGTGACCCCCTGGGATTGTTATATATAAAATTATATACAACAATTAACACTTATCTTGATAATTACTACGGTTTATAATTAATCCCTTAAATGCCGACTAAAAGTTAAGCGATTCACTTCCCAACGCCAGCCGTTTTCCACGTAGGCGCGCGTATGTGATGTACAGGAGGGGGGGGGGGAAAAGGAATAAATAAGCAAATAATCTGAAATAAGTAAATTCTTCTCAAGCATTGTCAAAGTGCTTTTATTGCATTCCAAAGCCTTCGGAATAATTTAATGCACAGAAAAGATTGTACTTTAAAAAGACGTATATATACGTCTGAGGCAATTGACACTTTGTCTGAGCGAGACGTTTATATACGCCTGTGGCACTTAAGAGGTTAAAGTCGTATTGTAGCTTTAGCGTCAATGTATAGTATTATTGAATTCAATACATTGTTATTGTATGGTGGGGGGCGATTAAAATGATGATTAATAGTCCTCAAGTGTGAGAGCCATTCCATGGTGGCGCCATCTAGAGGTGTCTCTTGCTACCAAATTAGGTGCTTGAATTAATTTTCATTAAAGCTCTCGTCGGATATTGTTGTGATTTAAGTTTGCCTACAGTACCGAGCCAAATTGATTTTCAAGGGATCTCTTTTGCATGCCACATAATCATGTGGCATGCGTGCCTACGATTCTAACAATCCAGAAAATCTATCGAGTGCAGCCGGGATCAAAGCGGGAAAACCACCTTTAAGCCACCGAGCCGACATTGTGTTTAAGTAAAAGACTTAAAAACCGATGTTAAAACATTGAAAAGAAACGTTCATAGAAACATATATACAAATTCCAAAATCATTGGAAAAAAAGGTATTCTTTAACACTAATTTAGAAAGAAGTGCTGTGCAATCAGATCTTTACCTCATTCAAACAGATAATGAAGTTTCAAAAGTTCCAGCCTGGTTAATGTCCTTGCCTTCCAAAGTTGTTCTTAACTTCGAAAAGCAAAGGCGGACCTAGGAATTCTTTTCGCCATGGAATCAAATTAATTCGAAGATTTTCTGGTAAGAAAATAGAAGGGTTTAAGAAAAAGAATTCGCACAAGTTCTTTCAAGATGTTTCTTTCTCGACGCAATTTCGGCACAAGTAGCATTCCTCAACAATAGACTAACGATCGATTCGCAAATCAAATGTATGGAAAAAGTTCTTTTTCTAATATTTCCAAAAACTTCACATTCAGCAAGTCTGTAGAAGGAAAAAGAAATAATTGAGTCGGTTTCGGTTGTTGTGTTCCGGCCAGTTTCGAAGATGATACTTTTTCAAACATTGAATGACGAAGAATTGAATAAATTTATTCTTTTCCTTCATTCGATATATACGCTACAACTTAGAGGTGGCTTACTAAAACAAAGACAAACTTATACATAATTCCAAGCTTAGTTTTGGAAGAAACTTTATAACATTAACTATCTACGGATATACATTTGGGAAAGCTTTTACTCATAATAAATCTTGATTTATTGCGTAAGATTCTACTTTGGGTCTGATATTTTTGAAACTTATTAATCGCAACATTAACCCCTTAACTGCCCCGGCATATATATCCGTCTGGTTCAATTGGTGCGTTGAGTACCTGGACGTATATATACGTCTTAATGAAATACGTTTCTTTTCTTAGCGCTGCTAACCTTAAAAGTATTCCAAAGAGTTTGGAATGCAATAAAATGACCTTGATTGTGTATGTGTTTCTGACGAAGGATATACTTATTTCGGAGAAAAAGTTTCTTGTTAGTGCCTTTTCTCCCCCCCCCCGCCCCCCAATACACCGCATACGCTCGCCTATGTGTAAAACAGTGGCATTGGGGAGCGAATCACGTAACTTGTAATCGGCAGTTGATAGGTTAAAACAGGGGCCATTTTGCTTCCTTTCGAGTTGCGAACTTCTGTCCCAGTGCCACTGAAGACCCGCCGTGTAGAGGGGTTCACACATGATTAAATCATCAAAACTTAAAACATGTTGTGTGTTGTGGGGATATGGAGAGAGAGGTTCCAGCTTAGGTGTTTTCCTCGTCATTTGTCTGTTTCAAAATTACGAGGTCCACTGTTCGTAGTTCTCGCATTGCTTCGAAATACGACGTAAAAAAAACAGTCAACAAATTCCATGACTAGAATAAAATTCTGATATACCTGTAAAATATAGTGTCGTGGCTGTAGTAGCAAAATCATGGTCACGAAAACGTAGGCGTTGTGTCATGATGTACCCTTGTGGTAACCTGTAGTTACCCCTTACATTCGAACCCTCCTGTCTACCTATAAATCCGGCTATATGTGTAGGAGGAGCTAAATAATCCACAGACATTATGCCAATCTAATTTGATTTATTAGCGCTTATTACTGATTATGAACAAGCACAACACAATTCTAATTAAGGTATATAACAATGGTAGAGTGCAGAAGTGAGATATTCTAATGCGGGAATAATATTACAGAACCTCAACTGAATCTAAGACAGCTTAATTACGCTCATTTACAACTACGTCGTACGCTATAATTCGCTTTTACGTAATCAAAGGTACAATACCTGTATCCCTAATGCTTCGGATCCTACACGGGAAACTTCAGGCACTTCTTTTGCTTGATCAATTGACGATGGCTCCACGCTCTTTAATCTTTAATTCGACTGCTTTTCAATCTTTACTAACCACTTCTCCTTCCACTCATCAAACGTATCAACTTCACTTAACTTGTCAACAACTACGTGTCGACAGCTCACTTGCTTCACTTCACTTCACTTAACTTGACCTCTTACTTCACTCTCCTTCAACTCGCGAAAACCGAATTTATATAATGTTCCTCATTTACATAAATCACGTTTGGTTTCTCGATGAAGGTTGGTTGAAATAAATATTTTGATTTAAAGGGAAAAGAAGAAATTTGTAGAAACGCGTATAGATCCGTTACACCCTAGTATCTAGTACCACCTAAAACCCGCCGTATAAAGAGACTGATACACGTTAAATCGACTGATTATGACTCAAAATCCTGCCAACGTGGCTGTATTTGTAATCCTTTAAATAATTAGTTTTAATAAATTAATTTTTATTAATTATAATTAAATTACTGTATTGTCATCCAAAATAATCATGTTCAGCTCAATTGAGCGCTTTAAAATGCATTTTATTAACTATTGAAAATTTGTGTGAACAAGATATATATATATATAAGAAAGAGTGAGCATAATAGGAATTGAAAAAAATCACCTCAGCTAGTAATTTAAATTAATTCACAATATCTTGAAAAACCGCTGAAAATAAGTCATCAATTTACATGATTTCATTTCTACCTTTTTTGGGTGCCTGGAGATAGATCAAAGTATCAGAAAAATAGGCGATGAATTTGATTTATTACCTATTGAACAAAAGCGGCGGTGTAGAAGATTAAAAAGTTTGGAACCTAAGATCTACGAAGAGATAAAATTATTTTTTTAACCATGAAAGAACTTTTTAAAGAAAAAATTGTTTAAACTAAGTCTTTTAAAAAACAAAATACGGATTTGCCCAAAGAAAAAAAAATTTAATTTAAATAAAAAACTAAATTTATTAAAAATTGGAATTTTTTTTTTTTTTTTTGCAAAATATTTTAAAGACATTGACACCGAAGAATTTGTATAATGAAGATAGTTTGAAAAATTAATAAAAATATAAAAATGGCGGAAGGAAATAATTTAAGGCATTGTTGATTAACAACTTATTTCTATCTTTTATTTCACAACGAAAATTAATCAAAGTTTCATTGAAAGATTAAGACTTAGTATTTATGAATGATACCAGTTCAATTTGGAGCCGTAAGTTACATCAACTGGTACAAATACTATATTTGTAAAATCTTAGATTTAGTTGATGCATGTCGAGAATTTAATGTTTTAAAAATTCAAATTCCATATAAGAAGATTTTCTGCTGTTATTATGTAATTATTCAATCAACTTCTCACTTTTCATCTAATGATTTCTTTTTCAACCTGAAAAATAACTATAACTTCATTTCCCTGATAGTTATTATTATCATTGAAGCTAAAACCGTTACCAAATCATTTTCAGAAGAGGTCACTTTTGTTAATTTTCACACGGGACTATTTAATATTTTTTCCCAGTGGGTTGCATTTTAGCAACATAGGTTTTAAAGACACGGCAAGTCCCCTAATGTAAGAGCAATTAGTAGCGCCATCTAGTGGTAGCCTCACTACCAAAAAAATTGGACAAATTAAATTAACTTTTAATTCTAGTTCTCGTCGGATGCTAAATATTGCCGAGAGTACCAGAGCCAAATTGACACTCAAGTGTTATTTTACATGCCACACATAATCATATAACATGCGTGCATAGGATTTTCTAGAAAATCTATCAACTTCAGCCAAGATCGAACCCGTAACCTTGGGCTTAAAAAGCGGGCACTATATCTCTAAGACAAAAACATTGAAAAAGTATTGACAAAAAAAAAATCCTCGAGAAAATATTTTTTTTTATTACAACAGCCATGCATCTTCTTTAAGAAATGATCTTAAAAATACAATTTCCCCCAATGTATGAAGATTAATTTTCCAATAATTTAAGATTAAGACGTAGAGTATCCGATAGTTTTGACTTTAGAATTAATTTTATATTAATGGAGTTGATTAAGAATTAGGATTAAGGCGTATTAAATGATTAAAGTATTTCTGATTTATGAATTATTTACGATGATTTACGATTAGCGCTTTGATTGGTGTCATATTTTGAAACATAAATGGGGATTGTCGGCATTGAACCCCTCAATTTTGAACTAAGGTTTAAAGATGAGGATAAAGCTACCGAGGCAACAACATTTACTCCACAAGAAACATTTCATTAAGTTAACAAATGCCACATTGCTTGATTTGATTTTCTTATTGGCGTCACACTCTTTGCTAATGTGAGGTCTTTATGTGCCAGACCTCGTAATTTTGAATCTCGGTAAAGTGATGAGGATGACACCTGAGTGGGAACTCCCATTCTCGAACCTTCAACTATTCTAATGGGAGGTCTTTGAGACTTGACAGATTTAACCATTACATTAATTTGACATTAGCCTTTCTACATGACAAATCTTCAGTGTGTAAGGAATTGTTATTCCTTCTTCCCCCTCTAACCCGGATAGATGTGTGGAAGGAACTAATTGATCAGACGACATGATGCACTTCAATTGTTTATTTGTCACAATATTCAACAGAGACACAATAATAATCCAATTAAGAGAAATTTGATCAACAACTAGAGGACTAAGGTGAGACAAGATACCGTGGGGATAATATATACGGTTATTCAAATATATTCCTACGATAACTTATACAAAGCTCGTTTTTACTTTGGAAGTGCGCTAATAATTTAACTCTCTAACTTCTACTTAAAATAGGAGCACAGTACCTGAACTCTTGCAATTCTTTAACTTTTAGACGTGGCCTTGAACACTAATAGTTGACTTCAGCACTTCTTAGAGATTCCAACTTCACGCGTCGTACACTGTTTACGTACTACTGCCGGATTGCTAGCTTTAAAATTAATTCACTTCACTAATCTTCAATTCTCATTTCACTAATTTCGATTTTCACTTCACTAACTTCGACTCTCATTTCACTAACTTCTTAAAACTCGCGAATACAGAATATATATATATTAAACACAATTTGCATAATCACGTTTTCTTGTCTTCGGTGAAAGTTGGTTGAAAGAATGCTTACCCTAAAGGAGTTAGCAAGAGGACGCGTATAGATCCGTCACAAGTGACACCAGGACTCGAATACACAACTCAATAGAAGCAATGCGGCTGCGTATGTTTCCTTTTATGCAAAGTGTTGACGAATTCGACCGACAAATTCAGAGGGGTGATAGTTGGTAGTATAGTGACGACAAATCAGCATAGAACATGGGGTCGTAAACCACGTTCGGTCCGCGTAATTCACAAAAATAGTTATATGAAGGGTGTGATGTCGAGTGGAATGAAAAAGGGCAATAAGAGGTAAGGAATTTATTTATTAGACGTAAACCATGTTTACAATACGAACATTCCACCACAGCTCAACGTCAAAAATGCAACGACTAGTGATTGCCACAGGAATTGTTCGAAATTGCGTCTGCGTAAGTCATATCTCAGCATACTGAGCGAAGGATTGTGGGACGGGTTCAAACAAATACAGGGTGCTAGCGATGTCACCTGAAGCGACGGGGATACGTGTCGTGAGATCTTCCACTCTAACCATTGGTGTCTCCTACACAAGTGATTTCAGGTGGCCTTAGAAGAAGAAATCCGAGAGATTGACATGACGCAACGTGTCCTCCATGTCCAATCCACCTCCCGGGATATGTAGCTGGGATGTGGTTGTGGACATCAATTGAAAAATTCTCCTGGTGCACCATCATGCATGAATTACATGTTCCGGTGTTCAGTGGACGGTACTCCCTGCAGCAACTCCGGGAAATGTGGGGAATTTGCCTACGTGCAGGTTTCTTCTACCCTACCACGGTTCTACAAATCTCCGCATTCGTTTGACCACTCCCCAAGTCTGGCTCATCGTCCCCCTGACAGTTTCTAATATTACAATTTTTACCAATTGCATTCTTTCTCCGCTGTTGTTACCATTTGCCTTGGGCTGCATATATATTGGAGAAGGGAGGGGAGTGAATGTGGTGCCTCTTCCCCCTTTTGATACCTTTGCCACCACTCTGCGACTTTTCCTCCCTTTGTGAGGGTCCCGCATTTGTTGCCACTTGGAAACCGGCCATTTTTGCTGTCTTTTCAAAATATAATAGAAAAAAATGTTTAGATCTTCGCTCTCTTTATCTAACATTCCTCCTCTCCCTAATTTCGCATTTCCTTATAGGAGTGGTTCCCCCGCATCTCATATTTCTCTTTTAGGGTCTTTCCTCCTGTCTCATTTGTTAGACAGCGACAGCATCTATGTGAGTTCGTGTTTTTGTATTTGCATTCCTGTACAAAATTGTAAAGTACTTTTACTGTATTATTCCCCCTATTCTCAAGTATTTTGGAGAGGGTCCCTCATCGGGACCGTTTTGTTTATGTATTTTGTTCAGTATAAAAATAGAGTAACTTCTTATAGGATCGGTACGCAGCTCGAAACTCTTTAAGTGAGCTCGATTCTTCCGAGTAAGCGAGTAAGTAAGTAACTAAGTGTGATTTACGGCCCCATGTTCTACAGTGATTTGTCCTCTTTATGCTGCCTACTATGACCCCTCTGAATTTGTCGATCGAATTCGGAAACACCCTGTATAGAATTTGAAATGTCTTTCCCCCTTCCTGCGTCGCTCGATTGCACTTTATTGCTATCATATTACCGCATTGTATATCATTGCATTTTCTTCTCTTCATACGAATATTTGAAGTTTGTATCATTCCTCCTTTACGGTGTCGCAATTTCAATGGCACGCAGTGTATATACATTTTTGTGTGACTCTGTGTGTACGTAGTATGTATATAAGCCTATAAAACTTCCGATATTATCTTTAATTATGTTTTAGATGATGTGATCTAGAAATGTGTATATTGAGTGGATTTTTATTAAGAATTTAACATAAAAAATAGAAATTTATTCTTTAAATCGTGTTTGCATTATGACTACCTTTATATCATTAAAATGACTTAAATAGCATTATAAAAGTCTTTAACATAGATCACGTTTGATAAACTAGTAGCTAAGAGATCAGCATTTGATTAGAATGCGATAATTGAATTAATTAATATTTTTTATACAATAAATATAAATTGTCTGACATATCTCTTCTAAAATGAAAAGAAAAATTGTTCTTGAACTGATCTCGGGTATCTAGAAAATTTCATTTGATAATTATGCGTATGACATATAATTCATAATTAATCATATCGTTATTCCAGTCAGGATCTGTTGATTTGATGGTACTGAAGAAAAAAGATAAATACTATATACACAACTCCTTTCTAAAAATAATTTTCCAACTCATTTTATCATCAGTTTTTAGAAACACAGTATATTATTGAAAATGTTTTTAAAAATATTTAATTGCCTTATAGACAATATCACTAAAGATCTAGAATTTTTTTTTATTTGAGAATAATGATTATTCGAAATGTCAGATGCAAAACTTGATGAACATACAAGTAATGCGTATGTATTTTATTGTGGAGAAGGTCTTTCTGCAATCCTTCTTTGTTGCATCTTCCCACCAGGTGGCGCTACAGCATATCAACTTCTGCACTGTTCAATCAATCGTCAAGTTGCCAACGTGGTTGCCAAAAAATGATACCAACTTGGCTCTATCACCAACATTTCGCTTTGTTTCCATTGAATCGCCATTATAATGTAAGGAACGGCGTTGCTTGCGAATATTACAGTTTTAACATAAAATAAATTCAAATAGTAAGTAATATTGACGTATTGCACATCCAGATATAAATTATTTACACTTTTTAAAGCGTTCATTATACAAAATTTGTAACAATGTGTTACTTTTGCTTAGCAGAGATCAGCTTAGGAAAGTGTTTTCAAAAATCGACCCACAAAAGGGTTTAATCCTTAAATTTAAAAAAAATCCTTTTTATTAGCTATTAGATCTACAGACTTAAAATTTAACAAATATGTTTTTTTTGTTCAGCTAAGATATGCAAAAAGCTTTTTTTTTGTTTCATTTGCATATCACATAAAGTTCAACTCATTATAAACTTCTTTATCCTTCAATCTGTATTGGTTAATATTTCAATTCACCCATGCGAAGAACGGGTATATCAGCTAGTTTGTAATAAAGTTTAAGCCAATGACTTTGTTCAAAATTTGAAAATACAATAGAGTTCTGAAAATTCTGCACTCGATAACCCGGCATATAATTCAGCTACATCCTGATGCAGAAATCATTGCTGCTGTCACAATTAGGGAACAAATGCTGGAAAGGGATGGAGAATTCAACATTAAAGACAACGAACAAATTCTTAAAATATGGACTAAAGACCGTCGAAACTACCCTTCAGTATTTTGAACAAGATGCATCGGTAATGGACTTAATGTTCCTTCGTGATGAAGCTGTAAAATGCCGAGTGTAATATGTGTGGAAGACATTATGCACATTTCTTAAAAAAAAAACAAAAAAAAAACAGTTTTTGCCAAGACGCTTCTTAATTTCCACTATAAACAGGTTTATACTTTTATAAATAACTTTTCTAAAGAGTGTCTGATCAGGCAAACTATTGTATTCTATGTATTCATTAATTTTCCTTTTCATGTAGGGAATTATCTATGCTTTCATAAAGTACTTACTTTTCCTTTGCTTAAGGGTATTTGTGGGCAGTTTATCTTCTGTTGTGTTCTAAAAAAACAATACGTGCAAAATCAGGATAATATTTTCTATATAAACACTCGTACTTATTCTTTTTTAACCCCATTTTCTCGGCATTTTCACAAACTCGGCCACCTTTCGGTGCACATTAGATCGAGTTTTCTGAAATCTACAGAGTAATATGAATTGCGTGTATGACTTTCATTCTAAATATTTTTTTACATATAATCTTCTCAAGTACATATACAGACTTGTGCAAAAACGTAACTGAAAGCTCAAAGCACATTTATTTAAAAACGTTAAAAAAGGAAAGTTAAATATGTAAATCAGTTACCATTGTTGTCACATACGTCGTAGTTTGGTCAACTCTAAACTCTCTTATGCATCATTCCTGGGTAAATGTATTCAGTAGTGTAACGCAGCAGCAGCTTCTGCATTACTTGAAATAACAGTGGTTGAGGATATGCAACTTTTACATGAACTAAGTAAATACTCGCGTATTTTTGCACGATTTAATTTAAAAAATAAACTCAACGACGCAGTTTTTTAAATGGGAGCATACGTTCGACTTGATACTGGACGACATATCTGAAAATTAATTTTTTTTTTAAATATGGCATCACCTTTCAATAATTTTTTGAATAATTTTCAGCAATCTGCGGATTGGTCTCCAACGAAAGAAGAATTCAGCAAATTACATGGTTAAACTTCTTTGCATGGCTTTTCGGAGGGAAAAATCGCAATTCGGCTGCAATAAAGAACAAACAAATAATTAATTGTAAAAGCTTTCAAAAAAGTAAAAAATGTCAGAAACATAGATAGAGCAGCTCTTTACCTAAACAAGTATCTAAAATTCATTTCAATAAATATATATGATACAGTTATGTACTAAACATTTAGAAGCAAAATTTCGTTGCTTAAAAATACATAAAAAATGCTCGACGAATTTTAAGCATTAAATTACTAACATCGCTTACATATAATCTTTGAATATACTATAATATAAAACATACTTTAAACCCTTTGTCTAACATAAATAAATAAGGATGCTAAAAAATAAAAAAATATATAATGTGAATAAAGAATTGCTATATTACACAAACCATATATTATCATGTACTGCCAGGGAACAAAAGGAATCTCTATAAATATTAATGATAGAAGCAATTAAAAGAAAAATTGTGGAAAATACATTAGAAAGTAATAATCAAGAAGATAAGTAATTTCTTACGGGCACACACCGAAGCCCATATAATGCACTATTCACTATATATATATATATATATATATATATAATTATTTCCTTCCAAATAATTATAATTAGGAGTCTCTTATAAATGTAGATAAAAAATATCATGAGTAAAGCGATTTCTTAAAATAAAAATTAAATTGCTATTATTGAATTTAAAAATAAATTATAATATTTATTTTAAAAAAAACCATAACGAGAATATTAATAAGTACTAAATAATTGATTTTACATTTAGTTGAAATATGTACATTTCACATTTTCTTGTTCCATCAATATTATTAGATTAAAAAATGATTATATATACCTGAGAATCCATCAACATATTGCGTTCATTGAAATAAATGATTTAAACTTTCTTACATAATTTATATCCGACCTTCATCCTCTCTTGGTCTTTCATGTCCACCAAAAGTTCTGTTTGCGTGACAAAAATGATTAATGTTGATGCCTTCTGTGTTTTATCGTTTTACCATGCTTTGAGAAACTTGCTCCAGGCTCCTATCATTAGTGGAATTTCCAATAATGACACGCTTTGTGCGGGATAAACATTCTCTCCAGATACACACTGAAACTTCACCGTTTATGCTATCCTCAAGATGACAGATAGAATTATATGCGAAAGAGTAAGTGCGATGAGAGGATTGTTAAAATTTAAATTCTGTGGATACTTAAAATTAAATGTTCCTTCATTTTAAAGAATGAGTTCAAAATTATGTGATTGCAATAATTTATTTTGTGGGAAGAAGTGAGTTGAGGTTGAAGGTTTTTGGAAGATGAGAGGATTGTAATGAATTTAAACTTGCTAGATGGTAAGAGTGATAATATATGGAATGTTAAGTTTAAAGATTTTAATTCTTAATTTTTTTTTTAAATGATTGAAATTCTTCTGCATTAGTCTCTAAACTTTATTTGTCGTGAACTTTGAAACTAGTAGAATAACACTAAGAGTCTGGTTTATTATTTGTAATGTTTCGTGATTTTTTCCAAATCGATCTATACTGTTTCGTGATGTAAAATATCTAGTTCCATTTAAATTTCTTTTCTTTATAGTATATTTTGAACCAATTTTTAATTGATTGTTTAAATTATAAACTAGTTACAGATGTTGTTTAGATTGGAAATTCTTTTAGGTATTAATATCGTCTGATTTAATTTTAAAAAATTTCTGTAACTCTAATTTACCTGATTGTTTAATTTATTTCCTAGTTTCTGTTGTAAAGTTATGTTTCTTAAGTTGGCATCTTTTGTAATTATTCTAAATACGTATGTTTAATTGGAGAGAAGTGTTATGCACAATCGATGCTTGTTAAACTTAGTATTTATTTAATTTTTTTTTATAATTTTATATAAAAAAAAGCATATATGACCTTCAGTGCTATCTGAAAAGGTCTCTCTCTCTCTCTCATATGTTCAGTTGAAAGATTTTAAGGATAAAAACTTCTGTGGAATAAACTTTGGCTGCTATTATTCATACATACTAAGTAAATTTTATTGTAAGAGGTTACGCAGAATATAGTATGATAAAAAATTTAACTTAAATTAAGTGGAATTCTTAATATGCTGAGTGGATAATTAAAGCGCAATCAGTGTTTAAGTTACTTTTATAAAGAAGCAGTTTTTGTTTTTAAAAAAATGAAAAATCGAAAATGATTATATTCTGAGCAACTGTAAAAAAATATACCTTGGTACTTGTAGAGGCTGGATTCATAATAGAATATCCTTTTGATCAATTTAAATTCAGTTTTATTCATTTTTTTCAAATTCAAAACATTATGCAATTTTGGAGCTCTTTCTGTTTTGAAATACCTGTTTCACTATGTGAAAAAAAAATTGTTTGTGATGTCTCTTTTGAGAATTAAAAGCAAGAAAATGAATTCCTTTCGAAAAATGTCGAACGAATTATCACATTAAATTATGACAATAACCAGTTTTAGTGAGGAGTACAGAAAACGGTAATTTTCCGTTTCGCCTGGGCAAATCTGGCCAAATTGGCGTTATTGGCAACAATATACAATATACACATAAAATATATTTATAAATATTAGTTCTTGTTGTTTTTCGCCAATTTTTTATACATTATGAAAAATATATTTACTGATAAAAAAAATACCATGACTTATTTTGAAAATGGGGTGGTGAAAGGTTACCAGCTGAAATAGCCCATTTGGCGTCGGTTGTGTCATTTTTGGCGACTTTATCGCCTGCACCAGTGAAACAGAAAAGTACCCACAAGCATTCTATTTAAAATTTTAAAGACTTTTTACCTACACATCTTTTTAAATGCATGATTAAATTTAGAAAATAAATCTAACGAAAATATTTTACCTTAAACATTTAAATTCTTTGATTTTTAATTCAATTAAATAATTTTACTGCTCTTTGCATTTTTGAAGAACTTGAAATGCGTTCAAGAGATTCAAAACTCGAGCTCATAAGCATCTTTAACCCTACAAACATAACAGGAAGATACTTAATGCGTTGTATAATCTTAGCTTGAAGCCTTTTCTACCCATATAATTTCAGCATTTGAGTAATCCTGTTATAAGAGATAAATTGCTGGTGTTTGTAAAGCTCATTGGTTCCTATTTCATACAAACTCTCTTCACTCTGAATGATTCATTCGAAAGAAATTCAAAATTTTGCGAAAGAGTTCTGTAAATAAAGATTTGTTCTCAATTACTATTATAATTCATGATGTAGGAAAATTTTTACTCTTATTAACTTAAGATTAATCAAACTCTTGAATTGCAAAAAGTTTCGAATAAAGTACCTCATTTTCTTTCAAGGATATATAAATAACTTAATTAATCAACCTTAAAGGGAGAACTCCACGTAATTCCAGAAGATAAATCAGAAATATCATCTGCAACCTTCGAAATGGTTGGGGAAAACGAACAAATTTCTGGAAAGGAAATAATTCCAGAAACAGCTATTTCCAGTAATTTTCTGCCATTTTCAGAAATCGAATATTCTTCTCTCCCAAATCGATAACTGCGCAGACGATAATCGGTATTCAGAATACTTTCTTAACAGGAGAATTCTTATTTATATTTTCCGCATATTAAAAGAGTCATTTGTAATGCGAACTCTTCTGATTCGGAAAAATTCTATGATTAAGTGCATTGTTATGGAAATTTCAGCATTTTTCTGTAAAATGTTAATTACTGGCTATACGAATTTTTATCCCAGAAAATAAAGATGTAGTTTTAATTAATCCCACTGTGATTTAAAATGAATTATTGAAAACCGAAACTTTATTCTCCAATAGAGAAGTTAATGATAAAAATATGGTGTGTTTAGAGCAAATAAGGTCTGTAAATCAGCACTAGGTTTGCTAATTTCAGTTCTTTTAATTTTACGGAAATTCGCAGTTTATATAAGAGCTTTTGTGTGCAGTAATTCTTGTTTAGAATGTGACCTGGAAATTAGGACTTTTGTCTCTTGTTTCATTTGTAATATTTCGGTTATTGAAATATCTTTAAGAAATTTTTATGCATATTTACGTGTGTTGAATGCATGAATTAAATTTTTAAGAATTATTCTTGGGATATCTAAATTTAAATGTAAATTTTATGCAAATAGAATGCTTTGTGTTCTTATTGTTTAGTTTGAATAGTCTGAGGTAGAAGCCATTCGGTGTGCCTGAAAATAATGTATAAGTTAAACATATACCTCTTTTAAAGCTATTTTTTCTAATTTAATATGTTATAATCAGATATGTCTAAAGCAAGTTTTTGCATGTTTTTTACTCGCATTTGTGAGAGAAGCCAAATTATACATTAACATTTTCTTAACTTATATTTCTGACAATATTCTTTTAAATTAACTCAAAAGCATATTTAAGATGCTGAGACCATATATATATTAACATTAAAAGTTCCAATGATGTATACAAAGTATAACTGTACAACCGATATAGCAATTGCAACCATGATAAAAGAAATTCTTTGCATAATATTTTTCAATTGAATGATGATTGATTCTATCAACGAATGTGTTGATTATTCGGTTGCATTAATTTGATTGAGATATCAAAAAATAAATTAACAGCAATGAATTTAAGCGTAAAAACGTTGCTATTGTCCCAACAAAGATCTTATTTTAACAGTAATGAGCACCTAGTAAGTAATTCGCTGATTATACCTTGGTAACTTGAAACATGAAACAATTTTCTGCACTTAAACGAATCACCCTAGTTACTGTGCATATTTCTGCAATTTAGCAGTAACACATAGACATATGTTTAAAAATCTTATGTAGCAATACATTTCCATATCCATATAAATAAGGCCTTATTTTTTCTCACCATATCAATTGTTTGATATATAAATGTATATTTAAATTAATCTGACTCGTAGAAAAAATAAAAAACAATAATTGATTGCAAAAAATTAAAATTCTGAATTTTGTAATAAATTTAAATACTTTACGTCTTAAAATTAAAGTTTACTAATTAACTAAATAGTTTACTTTTATTGATTTATTAAAACGTACACAAACTATATATATACAATGAATAGTTATAAGTTTTCATGCTCCTTAATTGCAGTTTAACTTGCTTGAGGATAAGAATTTATTACTAAATGTAATTTAAAACAATTTTATAAATTTATCCTAAAAATACTTACATACAATGTATAATTTTAGAGAAATAACTATTGTTTATGCCATTTTATAAACCAATTTTAGTATGTAAAGTGAGATTATTTCCAAATCTATATGCATCTAAACATTTTATGCATAATTAAACGGGGTTATTTTAGAAAGGTGCTCATATAAGTACATGAAATGATAGAATTTAATATACGAATTAAACTATATGTTTTGTTTGTAAAACAAACGAATATGAAATATGCATAGAAATGCGATTAAATAAAATAATTTTTAAACATTTTTAATCGAAGAATGGTATGCATTGTTTAATTTCAGAAGAAATAAAAATAAGGCAATTTAGTTTTTAAAAAAAGCAAAAACATTATTTAATGGTGTTCTTTATTTTGCTCAAATAAAATATATATTTTTTATTTTTTTGGTATGAATAAAAGCAGTACTATATTAAAGCAGGAATGAAATTTGTTTTACAAATATCTGAAAATTGAAACTCTGAAATTGAATGGTAAAAATTTTAGGATATTTATTTGTTTTCGAAATATATTTATATTATATAATATGGTTTAATAATTTTTTAAAAATAATATCTTAGTTTAGTGCCTTTAGCTGTTACTAGACTATATACTAATACAGAGCCTACTTGTTACATGTATATGCATGTGTACGCATGATTGTGTAACTATAAGTATATAAAAATGTACTTATATATATATATATATATATTATATATATATATATATATATAGCAGTAAATAATTCAAAAGAAGACTAATAAATCCAAGAATCCTAAGATCAGACCGGAAGAACCAAGAACAATATATATTTATATATATTTGGGATGCTGAAGTCGTTGCAATCGAAAATTCTGGATATAGATCAAATCATCGTCTATTTAAGTAGTTTTAACGTCAGAAGAGTTAAATTTAGCTTCCTCTCATCCCAAATGTCAAACATAAAACATCCCTTTATACATTGAAAAATAAGGGAAACTGGGAATGAACCAAGGGCTACCAACAGTCTCTTCCAAACTACTGCTCAGCGAAAGTTGCTGCGCCTGGGCCTCCGAAGCAGACTCCTAGTTCATGCACTTATGCTGATTGCTGTTCATAGGCAACGAAGGCAGGAATTTGCGCGTCAGTACCGCAACTGGACGTCCACTGAGTGGAAACGAGTAGCGTTTTCCGATGAATCACGTTTTATGTTCCATCGGGCAGATGGACGGTGGCTTATATGGTGTGAAACTTCTGCAAACACCCTGCAACCATTGCCGGAACGGTACAGGCTGGAGGTGGGGCCATTATGGTCTGGGGAATGTTTTCCTTGCATTCTCTGGGTTCACTCATCATTATGGAAGGCACAATGCATCAATGCAAGTACTCATCTGTCCTTGCTGACCATGTCCACCCCTATATGCACATTGTTTTTCCTCAGGATGATGGCCTCTACCAGCAGGACAGTGCGAAGAGTCATACAGCTGGAAGTGTACATGGGTGGTTCGAAGAGCACCAGGATGAGTTTACCGTTCTCCCCTGGCTACCAAACTCACCTGACTTAAACCCAGTCGAGAATGTGTGGAACCATCCCAATCGAGTTGTTCGCGTCATGGATCCTTACCCTCGTAATCTAGCGCAGATGGCCACGTCATTGGAGTCGGCATGGCTCAACGTATCAGTGAACACCTTCAAGAACCTAATTGACTCTCTTCCTGAACGTCCCATAGCAGTCCGTTCAGCGAAATGGGGTTTTTCTGACTTTTGACAGGTGATCCCATTAATGTGACTGGACAGTATATATATATGAGAGAGTTTATTTATGTAACAATAATATCATTACAGAAGAAATTAAAAACCACCCAGACAGTATAAGGGACTGTTGTGGCGTAGACTCAATTTCAAATCTCGGAGAAGGCATGGGTATTTGTAAATGTTTAGGGCCTGTGCGCGCATAAGGACACTAAATATTCTTTTATCCGAAAGTCTTCTCGAGTGGTTGGTGGAAGGGGAAGATAGGGGGAGAAGACATACAACCCTGAGGTGTGCTCCTCAAAATTAGGGTATACGGAACCAAATCGTATGTCACCTAAATGTTGCTCAAAGCTGTGGATAAACGACAGGCAGTAAAAGCTGTCCTCTTCCCGCGAGGAATATCGTGGGCCTCGATCTGATTAAATCTTCTACCAGGTAGCATTAGAAACATCATCAGAAATTAAAAAGAGGCTTGGTTTTAATAGAATATAATAAGCTTAGGACTTTTAAAAAATAATTTTTTAATGTAATAAAAATTTTAGGGTCCGCCAACGCACGTCTCATGGCACATCTGAGTAGGAATCAGTTTAAAATGAGAAAAAATATGTTTCATTTTACTAACCATATCAATTTAATTAAAAGAAAACTATAATTTTTTAAAAGATATTACACGGTAAAAGTATTTAAATAATATTAAATATGCCTAGTTCTTAATAAGTAATAAAAAGGGCAAGATAATTAAGCTGAATCAGTTTTTGTCATAATAACTCGAGAAGTTTTTTTTTAGCTAAAGCTTTTTAAACTGTGAACTATTTATTACTTTGTATTTTTTTCTTCTTTGATGATGCTATTATTCTTTTTTGTTGCATCTCAGACATCTCAGAGAAGTGTCTTCTGAATCTTTCTAACTTTTACGAAATCTAGTGAACTTTTAGTTCATTTCTTGACTTAATTGAGTTTGTGGTAATCAATAAAGAAACTGGTTTAACTTATTTCTCTACATCTAAATTCCCTTTTGCGAGCTTCTTGTTATACTATTGAGGTATTCAAATAAACAGAGAGAGTTTTCTGAATTAAATAAATAAAGAAAAATCCATTAAAGTTTTGGATGCAATTTACAGAAAAGAGTAAATTCTAATTTGAAGTTTCTTAACCAAAAAATGTTTCAATGGCGAAAAAAAATGTTATCAAACATATGCTGTGTACTTTATATTTACTTAGAACTTTAGTTTCCGGCTAAATTTCTCTAAAATTAAAAATTTAAACATTATTTCTTATTTTTTAGTTATTTGAATTGTCATAAAAAAATGGGTCACTTAATAAATTTCGCAATTTTCATCGCTGACAGACAAAAACGATATCATCCTTATTGGCTTGAAAGAAAATAACTTACGATGCTGATGAATTAAGTAATGGAATTAATTAATATAATTATGCAACTTATATAATAAGAACTGTTCTGTTGTGGAACCCGATTTTATTTTCAAAATAAAGAGAGAATAGGTAAATAATATATGTTCCAAACTCCATTCAAATGCGATCTTAGTTTCATAGATATTAAAAAAAAAAAAAAACTCTTAGGGAGACCATGTATTAAATTACTTTCGTGCAAGCACTTCATAATTATTTCCTTGTTTCCTAAGCCAAAGTAATAGGAGGATAGATAAATAAAATTAAAAACACAAAACCCTTCATATTTGGAAGTTTCCGATCGCAACTTTTGACCTTGGATTGTCCCTGCACTATTTTATTGGAAGTTAAATAATAAGAGAAATCCAATTTTGTAAAAATATTTCTTTAAATGGGCTGCATTTGGCAGCTAAACCTTTGCCGACACGTCAATCCCCAAATGTGAGAGACATTTCATCGATGACATCATCTAGCAGCGGCTTCCGCTAACAAATTTTTGACGCTTGAGTTTACTCAATTTAAGCTCTCTTCGAATGCTAAAAATTGCCATGATTGAACTTTTCCAAGAGTACCAGAGCCAAATTCATACCGAAGAGATCTTTTACATGCGACATAACATATGACATGCGTGCCTAAGATTTTTGCATTCAGAAAATCTATCGACTCCCATCGGGGTCGAATCCGCAACCTTGGGCTTATGAGGCGCACGTGTTCCCTCTGAACCACTGAGCTGATATTAATTTTGTGTTGATGCAATGGAAATAGTGAAAGAAAGTAAAAAGTATCCCATTTTCTT
>BMAO01000023.1:0-13841 GCA_019973975.1 Trichonephila clavata
AGGTAAACAAACGTATGTATTAGTATCTATCTATCTATCTATCTATCTATCTATCTATCTATCTATGTGCGTCTATCTTCTCACGAACAGCACCACGCAGAAAGTCGCGGAAGGTACCAAAAGATCGGGAATTTTCCGGGGAAGCCGTATTGCCTATTTATATTCCGATATTGTAATTAGTTAAAAAGATATTAATTAAAAACCTTAAAACGCCGAATTGTTTTACTCCTGCCGGTTGCTTACTTGGCCGAACTTCCCTTCCGTTTCGGCCGAGCGGTAATCTTACGTTTTCCACCATATTAAAATTGTCATCTGATTTTCGGTGTCGAAATTAGACAAAAAATAATTACAGAATCGGAAAGATCATTTATTTCGCCACAACACGGTGTAATTTTTTTGTAAAATAACGATATTTTCTATTTTTTTCGAATTTTTTAAAATAGTGTTAAAACTGATGCGTTTTTATGAAAATTATTTCTAAATCGTTGGGTATGAATTACTTTTCGTGTTATTAAATCGATATTCTACACTAATTAACTTCAAGCCTTTCTCTTTTAGATCCATTCATTTAAAAAATAAAATTCCCAAAACTTTTTTTTTATAGAATTTTTAAAAAGTAGTCTTAATTTTTACTTCACATTGAATAACTTCGTCATTTATGAAGATAATCTCACAAAACCTTTTTTCCGTGTGTACAGTAATATTATCCGTAACATATACGAAGATTGAAAAAATTGCTTCAAAATTACGGATTAAAAAAAAAAATTGTGATTTTCGTAAACTTATGTTTTTCTGAGAAATAAATTAAAAAGTAGTACTCTGTACATTTTTTATTTCAAAGTACGTTATTTTTGCAAATAGTTGGTGATGTTTGAGAGCATTAACGTAAAAATTACGCCCTTAAAATAAAGGTAATGATTTTTTAAAATAATTTAAAATACGCTATTTTACATTTAGCCAAACATTGGTTAACTGTCTGGTGGCGGAGTGCTGAGAGCTCCGCTACACTCAAGACTATAACTGCAGCACTGCCGTGCGCGGTCAATGCGAAGGATGATGTCCGCCTCGCAGAAACCCGCCGGTCGCCTTTTTTCATACTTGAAAATAATTAATAAGTTAGTTTTTTATAATATACTTTTTTTCGCAGATACGTGTTTAAATAATTTTAACACAGAGTGGAATGAAAAACTATAAAATTAAAATTAAAAAAATTAAATGTTTTTATCAAATAGTATTTTTTTCTTTTTGAATGTTTTTTTCAGTGAATGTTAGCATATAACTAGGTTTTCCCCCAAAAGTGGATTTTTAACACTTATATATGTTTAATCAAACATCCAAACGTTTCAAGAGCTATCTGTAGAATTTTTTTATTAGTATTTAATGATAATGGATTTAAACTAATATATTTTTTTAAAATTAAAATGCATTCAATGCATTTCTGAGATTCATTTAAAATATTTATCAGTATCGAAATTTTTGTTCTCTTTCATAAAACTTATAGTTTACTTTAAAATAATGCGTAATTGCATGAAACTTTTTTCCCCGTGTCGAATATTTCAAAAAATTCTCACAATTTTACTTCAAGAATTAAAATAGTAGTGAAATTTTTAATTTGAAAAATTTATACTTCCTGTCTTTTTTTCAGCACACAACTATTTTTAAAAAGGCTACAGTTTCGTTTCCGGGAAAAAACTATTTTTCTTTAAAGAATTTTATAGAAAAAAAACTTTTTTTTTTTTTTTTTACAAAACAATGCTGTTTTGCATATTTTATGATTTTTTCTCTTCCCGTGTGTCGATTTCGCTTAAAAATTACGGATTTTAAAGATTTCTTTTTGTGATTTTCATAAAATAAAGTTTTTGCGAGAAATCATACAAGCATTATTTTTGTAACCTTTTTTCTTTAAAAATTATTGTTGTTTCCAATCAATATGTGAAAACTTGGAATTTTCAATTAAAAATTGAGCCCTCAAAAATAATGAAAACTTTAAAGACATTCTAAAGGCTTTGCGCATGCGCGAGAATCATTATTATTCCCCCCCCCCTCTGTTTAACGCTCAGCGGCCAAGGTCAAACTTGCTGTTGCAATATTTTTTCCGTTATTGAAATGTGAGTGAGGGATTTTTAAAAAGTCGCACTGTTCACCTACTCCAGAGTTTTTTGGCGACGGACTTCGAAATTTTCAATTTAAAACTTTTAAAATCAGGGATTTTAAAAAAAAGCCAAAAACTTTTTTGAACAAATTTTAATAAAACACTCAAAATACTTAAATCAATCATTTAATAATTTCTTCTTTTATAAAGGTAATTGCATGAAACTTTTTTCCCCCGAGTCGAATATTTCAAAAAAATCCTCACAATTCTACTCCAAGAATTAAAATAGTAGTGAAATTTTGTAATTTTAAAAATTTATACTTTCTGTCTTTTTTTCAGCATACAACTATTTTTAAAAAGACTACATTTTCGTTTCCGGGAAATAAAAAATTGCAACGAAAGAATTGGAAAGTGAGTGGGTGATTTTAAAATTCACCCTGTTTGCCTATTCGAAAATTTTTGGTGACGGACCTCGAAATTTTCAACCATTCTCAAGTGACGAGAACGACACCTGAGCTTTCACCCATCTTTAATAATTACCACACCACACCAACGCAAGAACAAATTTCGAAAAAGGGATTTTTTATGACATAGTTAGAGAAATCACTCACATCGCGCGCATACACACACACACACAAGTGCTATCGGCCTGAAGGAAACACGAAATTTCCATGGGGATGAAATTATTCACTCAGGAAAAGGAAAGAATTGGAAAGTGAGTGGGTGATTTTTAAATTCGAACTGTTTGCCTATTCAAGGGTTTTTGGTGACGGACCTCGAAATTTTCAACCATGCTGAAGTGACGAGGACGACACCTGAGCATTAACCCATCTTTTAGAATTACCACATCACACCAACGCAAGAACAAATTTCGAAAAAGGGAGTTTTTATGACATAGTTAAAGAAATCACTCACATCGCGCGCATACACACACACACACACAAGTGCTATCGGCCTGAGGGAAACACGAAATTTCCATGGGGATGAAGTTATTCACTCGGTAAAGCGAAAGAATTGGAGAGTGAGTGGGTGATTTTTAAATTCGCACTGTTTGCCTATTCGAGGGTTTTTGGTGACGGACCTCGAAATTTTCAACCATGCTCAAGTGACGAGGACGACACATGAGCTTTCACCCACCTTTAATAATTACCACACCACACCAACGCAAGAACAAATTTCGAAAAAGGGAGTTTTTATGAGATTGTTAAAGAAATCACTCACATCGCACGCCCGCACACACAAGTGCTATCGGCCAGAGGGAAACACGAAATTTCCACGAGGGTGAAGTTATTCAGTCGGTAAAAGCCCGTGCAACGCAGGGCTAAGCGGAGAGGAAAGAAACAAAGAAATCAAAATAATTTCGGAAAATAATATTGGAAGTGCTGAATTTGTGAAGTTGAGTGAATATTAACGTCCCACTGTTCAGCAACACGAGGCCTTTTGGGGACGGTCCGCGTAATTTTGAACCATGGTCAAGTGACGCGGACGACACCTGAGCTGGCACCCCCTCTCATAACTACCACACCACACCAACGGGAGGACGTTTGAGCTCTCGACATAATTTATGTGCATTTCTCCCCTACACGGCGGGTCTTCAGTGGTACTAGGATCGAGAATTTGCGAAGAGAAGGGAAAATGTTAAGCAACAAAGCCATGACACGCACTCACGGGACATGCATTCACATCGTACGCGTGAAACCCCACAAAAGTGTTGGCGTTAGACTAAAAGGAGGAAATTAACATGGGGATTAAGTTATACCCTCGGTATAAGCCCGTGCAACGCCGGGCCATGAAAGCTAGTCTTACACTATTAAAATTCGAAGGTAAACAAACGTATGTATGTATCTATCTATCTATCTATCTATGTGCGTCTATCTTCTCACGAACAGCACCACGCAGAAAGTCGCGGAAGGTACCAAAAGATCGGGAATTTTCCGGGGAAGCCGTATTGCCTATTTATATTCCGATATTGTAATTAGTTAAAAAGATATTAATTAAAAACCTTAAAACGCCGAATTGTTTTACTCCTGCCGGTTGCTTACTTGGCGGAACTTCCCTTCCGTTTCGGCCGAGCGGTAATCTTACGTTTTCCACCATATTAAAATTGTCATCCGATTTTCGGTGTCGAAATTAGACAAAAAATAATTACAGAATCGGAAAGATCATTTATTTCGCCACGACACGGTGTAATTTTTTTTGTAAAATAACGATATTTTCTATTTTTTTCGAATTTTTTAAAATAGTGTTAAAACTGATGCGTTTTTATGAAAATTATTTCTAAATCGTTGGGTATGAATTACTTTTCGTGTTATTAAATCGATATTCTACACTAATTAACTTCAAGCCTTTCTCTTTTAGATCCATTCATTTAAAAAATAAAATTCCCAAAACTTTTTTTTTATAGAATTTTTAAAAAGTAGTCTTAATTTTTACTTCACATTGAATAACTTCGTCATTTATGAAGGTAATCTCACAAAACCTTTTTTCCGTGTGTACAGTAATATTATCCGTAACATATACGAAGATTGAAAAAATTGCTTCAAAATTACGGATCCCCTCAATTAAAAATTAAATTCAATTTGAACCGACCATTCATTATTATTGCCTATTTTCTGTTCTGTTACTAACCTGCGTGGCGTGATTGGCTAACGCGCCGCTTTCGCGAAGTATCTTAATTCTTTCTTATGTCTAGGTTCGAATCTAGCGAATTTCATTTTGTTCGTTTCTGCTTATTTTTCCCACGTAAATTAATTTTACTGATAAATACTTATTTTAACATGATCCTCTGTTATTTTAATGTACTTTTCATTTTTTTTTTTTTTTTTGCCTTAAAAAAGGTTTTTTTCTGATTTTTAATCATTCAAAGTAATTTCTATCTTTTTCAACAATTCCTAACAAGAAGCTTTCATTTCTGTTTATTTTTCCCACGTAATTTTTCAGTGCTGCCATTATTTAAGCAAACGGAATGTCACAATTAATTGCTAAATGAATATTTTTAATCAATTTTAATGTAAAAATATTAATAAGTTATAGTTTTGTATTTTATAAATATCGATGAATTTAAAAGAAAATGATTTTTAAAAAGTTCATTGATATTTAGAAACAGTGATTAAAAAAGTAAAATGCCGAAAACTATATGTCACAATTAATTGCTAAATGAGCATTTTTAATCAATTTTATTAAAAATAATTAATAAGTTAGTTTTGTATAATATAATTTTTTCCGCAGATACGTGTTTAAATAATTTTAACACAGAGTGGAATGAAAAACTATAAAACAATATCCTCATCACTACTACATCCAAATTGGAAGACACTCTCTCTTCCACCAGATTCCAAAACCGAGCCGCCAAAGATCATCGCCTCGAAGCCCCGCCTACCGGCCTGATCGCCACTCATCCAATTGCTAAGCTCCATACTATCCAGCATGAAAATGCAACTTAACCAAGACCTATACAGAACTTTTCCTAGCCAGATAAGGGTCTGAGGGTTCCCAGAAACCCATGAACCCGAAATTATGTCCGTATTTTTTTTTCCCCTTGAAAAAGGTTTTTTTCTGATTTTTAATTTTTTTCCCCCGGAAATAGTCAGTTAAATAGACATAAATTCCTTAGGCAAAAAAAAACCTATGTTCATATTATATATTCTTTATTATTAATTTTTTTTTAAATATCAAAAATCAATAAATTTTTTACAATACATTTAAATGTAATCGTGAATCGAAATTTTTCAATCGTTATGTGAATATCGTTATGTGACAATCGTGAATCTGGCTGCTCTGGCTTACCGCCATTTCTAAAATATTTTTGACTTTCTATAGTCAAAGAAAAAAAAGCTAAAACATTTTTTAGCATTTCTTGGACAAAGAAAAAAAGATAAGTACTCTCTTTTTAAGTTTTAATTAATATTTTTACTTTGTTTGATTGTTTCTGTTTTAGTTTAGTTGTCGATTTTCAAAGGAATTACTCAAACCTAACGTATTTATTTGTAGAGTATAGTGCAAAACTTTAAATTCATTTTGTATGTGTCTTTTTTAAAAGTTAAGCTGTTAAGTTTTAATTAATATTTTTACTTTGTTTGATTGTTTCTATTTTAATTTTGTTGTAGATTTTCAAAGTAATTCTTCAAACGTAACGTATTTATTTGCATAATATTAGATCAGTGATAAACTTTAAATTGTTTTTGTATATGTCTTTCTTAAAAGTAAAAATAGGTGCTTGAAACTTTATTTTGTAGTAATTTATTTAGCATGTTTTAATGTTGAAAATCATTGCATCGTATTAATTCAATTTGTAAATCAGGTCTAGCTCTAAAGTTTTAAATAGTTTTTTCCCCCCGCTTTGTTTTGATTGTTTTTCATCTGCAATGCCTAAACGGAAAAGAAGCATTACAGGTGATGCTGCCCGTAGAAGGCAGGCAATTAGAGAAGGCAAAAGAAGAGCCACTGAAACTGAAGGAGAAAGAAGTCACCGATTGGCAGCCATGGCACAACGTGACCAGGAGAGAAGAGCGGAGGAAACTGAAGAACAGAGAAGTCACCGATTGGCTGCCATGGTACAACGTGACCAGGAGAGAAGAGCGGAGGAATCGGAAGAACAGAGAAGTCACCGATTGGCAGCCATGGCACAACGTGACCAGGAGAGAACAGCGGAGGAAACGGAAGAACAGAGAAGTCACCGACTGTCAACCATGGCACAACGTGTCCAGGAGAGAAGAGCGGAGGAAACGGAAGAACAGAGAAGTCACCGACTGTCAACCATGGCACAACGTGTCCAGGAGAGAAGAGCGGAGGAAACGGAAGAACAGAGAAGTCACCGACTGTCAACCATGGCACAGCATGCAAGAGGACGCCGTCTGAACGTCACTGAAGAACAAAACTTCCTTCAGATACAAACTTTTTATGCCGCAAGAACCTTTCTTTACCCGGTTGTTGAAGAGCATAACTGTGGAGAAATGGGCAATGTTTGTCTGAAATGTGGGGGTTTGTATTTTGGGGCAGAAAAGAATGTCAGAGGAGCTTACACCCATTGCTGCCATAATGGGAAGATAATTGAAGAAGCTTCAACATATCCAGTAGAAATGAAAGGATTGATGGATGGTAGCCATGATTTATCTGAGCATTTCAAGAAAAACATAAGGTCGTACAACAGTGCTCTGTCCTTTGCTTCAATGGGCGCACAGATTGTACCACCTGCCGGTAGAGGAGCATATTGCTTCAGAATTCATGGTCAAATTTATCACAGGACTTCTCATTTACATCCAGCTCAAGCAGGAGAAGAAAAATTTGCTCAGTTATATGTTTTGGATTCTGAACTTGCTACTTGTCGACGAATGGAGCGTTGTCAAAATTCTGAATGCAATCTGGAACTTATGAGAAGATTTGATGAGATAATTAGAAGAGTCAACCCTTTTGCTGCTGCGTACAAAATGATGTGGGAACTGGAGCAGCAGGTGATTCGTGAAGAAGGACATGAGGCGTCGGAAAACGTTACCATGTACATCAGTGATAAGAGACTTGATTCTGACCAGCACAGAGGAAGATATAATGCTCCCAAAACAAATGAGGTTGCAATGGTGTTTAAAAGCTCTGATGGCATTCCACCAAATAACCGGGATATCTGCATTTATCCCAAACAACGCCAACTGTTCAGGATTAATACTCTCAATCCTAACTGCGATCCAATGACTTACGTTTTATTTTTTCCATGTGGTGAGAAAGGTTTTCGCGTTCATCAAAGTTTTACCGAGTTACAGTTTTATGTGCACCGCTTATCAGTTAGGAAAGATATTTTCAATCCTATTTTGTATGGAGGTAAGCTTATGCAGCAGTATGTTGTGGATTCTTATGTTAAGGTTGAGGGTAACCGTTTGAATTTCATTCGTCACAATCAGAGAACACTGCGAGTTGAATCGTATTTGGGTCTTGCTGACCACGTGAATGCTCTGGCTACCGAAGCTGGCATGAAGGCAGGTGTTACCCTCATTCTGCCATCAAGTTTCATTGGAAGTCCTAGAGCAATGCAACAGAACTTTCAGGATGCCATGTCGGTTGTTAGAGATTTTGGTAAGCCCGACTTGTTTTTGACTTTCACTTGCAACCCAAAGTGGAAAGAGATCAAAGACAACCTTTTCCTGGACAAAAGCCTCATGATCGTCCCGACTTAGTTGCCAGAATTTTCGACATCAAGAAGAAAGCACTTTTGCAAGATTTGAAAAAAAAACGGTATTTTTGGTCGCATAGTTGCAGACATTCATGTCATAGAGTTTCAGAAGAGAGGACTACCGCACATGCATCTATTGCTCATATTAGCAGAAGAGGATAAAATAAGGGACCCGGAGAGCATCGATCGGTTAGTCTCAGCAGAACTGCCAGACAAGACAGTGGATCCTAGATTGCATGAAATTGTCAAATCTACAATGATTCATGGACCTTGTGGTGTGTTGAACCCCAATGCTCCATGTATCGTTGATGGTGTTTGCACAAAGGGATACCCCAAGCAATTTAGAGAAACAACTGCTGAGAACATCAATGGTTATCCAATGTATAGGCGTCGTGACAACGCAAATCATATTGTGATAAATGGCAATGTTGTTGATAATAGGTGGATTGTGCCGTATAACCCATACCTCACCAAAAAATACAATGCCCATATTAATGTGGAAATCTGCAGTTCGCTGAAGTCCGTCAAATATATCTTCAAGTACGTTTACAAGGGTCATGACTGTGCAAAGGTTGTCTTCGAGGACAATGGCCAGGGGCTAATTACATGGGATGAGATACAGACCTTTTTGAATGCAAGATATGTATCTGCGCCTGAAGCAATGTGGCGACTTCTAGAAAAGAAAATGCACGAGAAATCCCATGCAATCATTCGTTTGCCAGTGCATTTGCCAAACATGCAGCCGGTGTACTTCTTGGATGATGAAGAGCGTCAAGCACTGGAAAGAGCTGCTCAAAGGAATACCATGCTGACAGCTTGGTTTGAATTGAACAGAACGGATCCTGATGCCAACAGATACATATATGCTGACATTCCGAAGCATTTTGTTTGGAAGAACAATAAATGGGAGAGACGTGTACGATTGGGAGACCGAATTGTGTCAAGGTTATATTCTGTTAGTCCGAAAGACATTGAACGATTTCATCTACGGATGCTTCTGTTTCATGTTCCGGGAGCTAAGTCTTTTGAAGAGTTACGAACCTTTGAGGGTGTTGAAATGATTTCTTTCAAAGAGGCGTGTCGTGTTAGGAATTTGTTGGAAGATGATGGTGAGTGGAGAAACTGCTTGAGGGAGGCATGTAGCTTTCAAATGCCATCAAAGTTAAGGCAGTTGTTTACTTTTATTTGCGTTTTTTGTAATCCAACATCACCTCTGGCACTTTGGGAAGAATTCAAATCTTATTTGTCTGAAGATTTTGAGTTCCACACCTCAGTGCAGCAAAGTGTAGATCTTGCATTGCACAACATAGCCGATCAACTTCATGCTCACAACATGACCCTCATGAGCATTGGATTGCCAGAACCTGCCATTTCTCACGCATATGTCAATACAGATTTTTACAACTTAGAAGAAGAAAGGCAAGAAGGTGAGAGACTAATGTCAATGTTGAATCCGGAGCAGCGTACAATTTTCGATGCAGTTATTCTTGCAATCCAAGATGTTGACGAGGCTTCATCTAAGGCATTTTGTGTGAATGCTTTTGCTGGGTCCGGCAAAAGTTTTTTATTCAATGCCATAATTCATTCAGTAAGAGGATTGGGGGAAATTGTTGTTCCTGTTGCATGGACTGGAATTTCAGCTATAATTTTGGAAGGCGGCAGAACAGCGCATTCAAGATTCAAGTTACCGGTCCCCATTCTGGATAATTCATCATGTGGTGTTCGTCATAACACTGAAGAGGGGAAATTTCTTAAGGCGGCGAAGATTATTATCTGGGATGAGTGCACTATGACTCCTCATCATGCTTTGAGTGCAGTTGACAGGCTTTTCAGAGATCTGATGGACTTAGACGTACCGTTTGGAGGCAAGGTTTTTGTTCTTGGTGGTGACTGGCGACAGATTTTACCTGTTGCAGTACATGCTAATAGAACAGCAATTGTTGAGACTTGCTTGAAGAATTCACCTCTTTGGAGCTCATTCAAGCAATTTTCACTCTTTAGGAATATGAGAACTGAACCCCATGAACAGGATTTTGCAAGTTGGCTTCTGCATCTCGGCAATGGAACTTTGAAGAATGACTGCCAATTAGGAGAAGATATTGTGGAAATTCCCGAAGAATGTGTCGTGAAGGAGTCCATTGTTGATGAAATTTTTGGATCATCTGTTTTTGATATGGAAAATCTGTCGGGAAAGGCTATTTTATGCCCCAAGAATGAGGATTCTCTGAAAATCAACGAACAAGTTTTAGCAAGATTTCCAGGCCAGAATGTTACATATTTCAGCGCAGACAGCATTATTTCTGAAGATCAAGAAGAACAGAACAATTTTCAACTGGATTTCATCAACGGAATAACTCCTTCTGGAATGCCACCACACATACTTAATTTGAAAGTAGGAGCCGTGATTATGTTGCTCAGGAACTTAAATCCATCTGCAGGACTGTGTAATGGAACGCGTTTGATTATTCGGAAACTGATGCCCAATGTAATAGATGCTGAAATTTTGACTGGGCATACAAAAGGCTCACGTGCCTTTATTCCGAGAATTACGCTTCATCCTTCTGACAGCAATCTACCTTTCCAACTTCAAAGGCGACAGTTTCCAGTTCGGCTTGGTTTTGCTATGACCATTAATAAATCTCAGGGACAGACTCTTCAAAAAGTAGGAATATATTTGCCCCAGCCAGTATTTTCTCATGGGATGTTGTATGTTGCCTTCTCAAGAGCTACATCCATGCATTACGTTCGCGTTTTGGTAAACGACACGAAGAAACAAGGGAAATTAAATGGTTCAAATAGAGTTTTTACAAAAAATGTTGTTTTCCGTGAAGTTTTACTTTAAGCTTTTGTGATACGTTAGAGTGTAAGATGCCCTTGATTCTCAAATGCATTAAGTTGTCGAATCTACAATGGTTCATGGACCTTGTGGTGTGTTTTACCCCAAGTTTCTGTGTATTGTTGATGGATGGTACTTACTTTTTTGCTTTTTTTATCTAACACAGTTTCTGTGTATTGTTGACGGATGACGTGGTGCATAAAATAGATTTTTGGTGTTCATTGGAAAGCATTTTGGATATGATGAGAGTATTCTTCAGTTGGTTTTATAACACACATACATATCATATTAATAAAAATGTCACTTTTTCTTTATCAATGTTCTTTTAATTTGTTATTTTTATTTCATAAATTTTGTTTGTTGAAACTTTTGTATCGTTGACGTGTATACATTATGAGCTATTTTATTTAAATTTGTTCCCTTGAATTTCATTAGCATTAATAATGTAAGTGTTATTGTCGAATCATTATGTACACATGTGTTCATGGACCTATTTTCTTGTGGTGTTGTTTATACCCCAAGTTTCTGATGTAATATTGGTTGAAAATGGATTGGTACTTAACATTTTTTTGCTATTTAAAATAAAACAAAAGTGTATGTGGCATTAAAATGTAATTAATAATGCAAGATAAGTGTATACATATCAACTATTAAAACAGTTTTTTATGTAAACACTTATTTTGCGTACTGTGGAGTGACACGTGGAACAGGGTCCTCGCCCCTCACTCTGGAAACTGTGCTTTAAATATAATATTCAATGCACAGGCTAATGGTTCCACACAATTTTTTTTTTCGAATAGAAAGGTAGTTATAAATGTTACAAAATGTTATTTCTAAAATTATAAATCATTCATAGTTGTATGAAATTTTTTGATGTGTTGAACCCATATTTCCCATGTAATGTTTACAGTGTAATTATACTTCAAGCATTCTTTAAAGTTACGAAAGTTATTTTAACTTCAAAATATTTTTTCCTTCGTTTTATGAAACATAATGTAATTTTGTAATACTTTTTTTCATTTATGTATCACATATAAAAGTATTTCTTGCAATATTATCTGAAAAACATAATAAAACTGATAATCTTTACTTTTTTTCTTTAAAAAAAAAGGGTTGACTGAAATTTAAAAAGATAAACTAAATAGACACTTTTATCAATGTACATATGTGCGTTAGTATTTTTTGATTCTGAAAAATATGCACAATTTCTTAAAACTGCAATTGCAAAAGTCAATTTCTTTTTTAAAGTGTATGATGTGCTGGTCATATAAAAGTATTTCTTGCATGTGAAAAATATTTTAAATGTATAAAATAATGAAAAAATATAATTAACAAGTTTTTGAATTAAATACCTGCATATTATCTTTGAAAAACATAATAAAACTGATAATCTTTACTTTTTTTCTTTAAAAAAAAAGGGTAGTCTGAAATTTAAAAAGTTAAAATAAATAGACACTTTTACCAATGTACATATGTGCGTTAGTATTTTTTGATTCTGAAATTTAAAAATGTAGACATTAATAATGCAAGATAAGTGTATAGATAATTAACTATTAAAACAGTTTTTTTATGTAAACACTTATTTTGTGTATTGTGGAGTGAAATGTGGAACAGGGTCCTCGCCCTCACTCTGGAAACTGTGCTTTAAATATAATATTTAATGCACAGGCTAATGGTTCCACACAATTTTTTTTCGAATAGAAAGGTAGTTATAAATGTTACAAAATGTTATTTCTAAAATTATAAATCATTCATAGTTGTATGAAATTTTTTGATGTGTTGAACCCATATTTTCCATTTAATGTTTACAGTGTAATTATACTTCAAGCATTCTTTAAAGTTACGAAAGTTATTTTAACTTCAAAATATTTTTTCCTTCGTTTTATGAAACATAATGTAATTTTGTAATACTTTTTTTCATTTATGTATCACATATAAAGTATTTCTTGCATGTGAAAATATTTTACATGTATAAAATAATGAAAAAAATATAATTAACAAGTTTTGAATTAAATACCTGCATATTATCTTTGAAAAACATAATAAAACTGATAATCTTTACTTTTTTTCTTTAAAAAAAAAGGGTAGTCTGAAATTTAAAAAGATAAATTTTGATTCTGAAAAATATGCACAATTTCTTAAACTGCAATTGCAAAAGTCAATTTCTTTTTTAAAATGTATGATGTGCTGGTACCCTTGAAAATTTAAAAATGTAGACATTAATAATGCAAGATAAGTGTACACATAATTAACTATTAAAACAGTTCTTTATGTAAACACTTATTTTGTGTATTGTGGAGTGAAAATGTGGAACAGGGTCCTCGCCCCTCACTCTGGAAACTGTGCTTTAAATATAATATTTAATGCACAGGCTTGGTTCCACACAATTTTTTTTCCAATACAAAGGTAGTTTAAATGTTACAAAAATTAAATAAATGGATACTGTTATTATCAATTTCATTTATCATGTTTTTTAACTTTAGAAAAAATTTCATACCACTGAATTCATTACCAATAATTTTATGAATTCTTATAAAAATATTTCTTGAATATGTGAAACATTTATACACATGTGTAAAATAATGAGCAAAACATAGTTAGCCATATATTTTTAAAAAAATATTATAAAACTGATTATCTTTATTTTTTTAAAAAATTTAGTTTCAAAAAGACACTTTATGAATTTCATTTGTCATTTTGTACGTTTTTTTTATCAATGCACATATGTATGCACTCGGTAAAAGCCCGTGCAA